>JAHZNC010006813.1:0-28927 GCA_027744095.1 Zhuqinia jingwanae | reverse complement strand
TATGTATCAAGTGGACAGCAATAATACAGCAATATTATATGAAACATGATACCTATTTACTAGGTTTTAGCTTAAGCACATTTTCAGCTCTCAAAAAAGTTTGATAATAAGTTTGGATGGAATGACCTTCAGCTGACAATAAGATTATTGGAATGTTTGGTTGATGCCGTCATTTGCATAATGCAATACAATTTCACTCCTAATAAGCTCTCAGTCTCTCTCGGCTTTAAAAAGACACAAATAAAACAGAATTGTGCTACAGCAAAAAAAAATGTTTTTGTATTTTTTTAAAAGTTCGCAACAAGAAGCTTATTATGTTTATGCAATGACCCTATTTGTTTGTTTTTCGTCGTACGGGAGTAATTTTTCAATGAAACGAAATGTTCTTGATAAGCCACCTTAAGCCCTCAAACTCAACTTATTTTTATACCATATTTTTTTCTTCCAACTGAAAATAAAAGGTTTTTTTGTAATTTATGGCACATGATGTATAATTGAAATGAAACAAAGTGACAATTGCTCCAGCCCTTTCAACTTGGAGTAAAAGTTGAATTGTATGTATGTACATCCCACACACTTTATAAATAAATACATATCTACCATTTATACGCTGCGCTGGAGGAAAATTACATGTGTGTGTGTGTGTGTGGAGTGTGGACCATGGAAACCATATTTATATTGCTACGTGACATGACATCAGCAGAACGTACAAATACCTTTATCTACTGCTATTGTTAGTAGTATTACTGTGTCTTATTGATGTCTTTTTTCTGTCTTATTGATGTTTTTTTTGTGAATATTTTAGTTCATTATATGCATGTTCAGAATCTGTACTACAGATATATGTTTTCCATAAAGCTTTCAACTGTATGCACGATCTTGCTTCCACTTGGAAAACCAATCTTTTCAAAATAAATTGTTTTTTATTCACAATCAGTGATCATTTTTATATCATGGATTATTCTAATAAATCCCTAAGGCAAAAAAATCGCACTTTCGTAGTTCAAGAGATAAGCTTTTTTCCGTTTTTTCACCTACTACAAAATCCCACCTATGTAAGCTGTCCTAGTGGAAAACATGCGAAATAAAATGATTATGACTATTGCAGCACAGAAGGAAATGTGGAGAGAAAACGTGTGAGACTTGACGGCTACAGCAAGCAGCAAGAGTGCAACCACAAAATCTAGAAACTCATCTTATACCTATTTAGGTTTATTATTATAAAAAAAACATACACATAATATATTTTACAATACGCCTTGCACTCTTTGTTTACGAACTTTTAAACAGGATCTGTCACTTGTGCAGCAACAAACACACCACAAGATACCAGTGTGTACTTGGTGGAGGCTGCATTCCATGAACACCAAAAGGGGTTTTCCCTTTTAACTTGTTGAGGATTTGTCTGGAAACAGTATGGTTTTTTGTTGGCGAAGATAAAGATGTACTATTAACAAGTGATCTCCTCATTTCATTCTCTCAGTCGGCTTCACACAATGAAACCGCGAACTTGTCGTTTCTCTTGTTTCTTTCTGGAGAATGGCATGCTTGTGCACGAGTGTGTGTGTGAAAGAGAGAGAGAGAGTGGCTTTCTCGCTTTCCACTGTGATTATATTATATGCGGTTGAAATTTAATTTATCGAGACAATGTGACAAAATTTAGATAGACTGTGAAAAGTATTTTTGGACGTAATAATAAAAACAGACGTCATTTCAATTTGTCTGGTCGTTGGTACCTATAGTCATCATCCAAAATGCGTGCGGTTGCAGTTGCTGCGCAAATATTTTTTGTGTTCTCCCTCATTTTTTTGTTTCCTCCAAATATTATGTCAAGTACGGTGTACAAGTGTCCGAACCTTGAATGGTTCAAGGATGCCAGAGATACTACCAAAACGGATGAAGATTCTTCAGACTTTATTATCCTCCCTGGTTCCATCATGTCAAATTTTAAGGAAGCCCAGTTCAGGTACGTTTGTATTTGTTGATTTTTAAAAATAAAAGTTATAATATAATAATACCCAGTTTTCTTCAAGTTAGGATGAGACCTAACTGTTATGATGATAAAGTAAATTGTTTAGTTTGTCGATGAAAAACTAATTGTGGTATGCTAAAGATCAAAGCTACTGAAATAAGATCATGTAACGTAGGATGAGCGTAATATAATGAGCATCATTTGTTCAAGTTTCACAGTAAATTATTTATCCTTGTCCGTTTCAGCGCTGTAGAAAAGGCATTTGTCATTATGGAAATGAACATGTTCCAAAATAAAATTGCACCACTGCTGTGTTCACGTATTCTTTCAGCACCGTAGCATGGAGTATCGACTTATCTGGCTGCAGCATTCCATAACCATGTAATCTCCATAAGATAAATATTCTTGCGGAGTCAATAATATTTAGACAATTTTTTCTCTCCTAAAATTGGCCCTTATTGTATTTTGTTGGTAAACGTAAACACGTAAACATAATACTTCCATAATATTACATGTGAATCTAAAAGCTCAGAGAAAAGTGAAAAGCATATCTGGTTCTCGTAAATAAAAAGGAGACTTTCACTTGGCTTTCATCCAGTTGAGAAAACATGCCATTGTCAATTTCTCAAATTTCAAAGAAAATTTTTCAAAAAAATAGGAAAAAGCTTTTGTGCCTTTAACTTTGACTTTTCTATTGATAGAACCGAAGACATACCAATTTACTGAGACTAATTTTACGTATAATCTATTTCAATTTTTTAGGCAACTAAAAATAAATTACTTGCAAAAAAGCAGTTACTTGAATTGTACGTAGCAAATTTATAAAAGGTATTATAAAAGGCGAGAAGTCTCGCTTTGCCCCAATAGTAAGTCATATAATATGCAGTGCCAATAATATTGCCAATTGCTGGCCTACATGTACTATTTAAGAGCAAATAAATGTTGTCGTAAAGCATAAATCACCAGGATCACGATGATGATGATGACTGTACTTTTTGTGAATAACTTGGGATTTGCACGAAAATCCTGAAACAATTGTTTTAAGAATGTAGGAACAATGAATTGCACAGCAGTCTACTGTAAAAAAATGCAATAAATTATAATAAAAGAAATAAACATCATTTTTCTAATATCCAGGCTGGAGGAATTAGACACTTCTTTTTCATCCTTTTGTGACAAGAATTACGAAGTAATAATCAAAATCAACTTAATTGGCTCGGACACCATAAACATAAATCTCTCGACCGAGCCACCACCACAGCCATTGAATACTCAGAGTTACACCACCACTTTGTCACCGGAAGAAATTGAAAGCAGCCTGAGTCAACGCGCTACTACTACTTCACCATCCGCCAGTAAACTTTATGAGACTTTTCCCAAGTCAAGCAACAGCAGTTACCATGAGAGCTTTATGTACTCAGTTGAAAAAAATACGACAATAGTTGACACTGACGGGGAAGTACAGGAGCAATCGTGCGAGAGGAAATTAAGCAGAAAACAAGTCCAATTCACTCCCGATGGCGTCTTGTTCTATGCTGAAGAGTACTTCCGACCAAACGAGTATTGTATTAAAACGTAAGTTCATATGTAATATTAACAACTACAGCTTTACAAGATGGTAAGGAAGCCTGTCATATGTCGCAAGCTTGGATGTTATACTATTGGTAAATTAAATTACGTTACAACAATAAAGAATCATACATACATATTGTGTATTTCACATTATGACTTTATTTAACTGGAGACTTGGACTGAAACCGGATTCTCATTAAGTACCTTTTATACCTACTTATAATAATAATGCTGTTTATTACAAGCAATTTGTCTAGATGAAATATTATAATTATATTATGACTGCTATTTTTCATCCTCATACAAGTGTATTCATTAGCTGATAATTGAATTCAATAATTAATTATCTTGCCATTTGTCTGTGTAACCTTTCAAGAATCAACGACATTGAGGAATGGATAGGAATAGTAAAGTGTAATGTTGACTGCAGCAACAAACAGACGCCATGCATCCCACTTTGCTGTCACTTGCATGAATACGTCGACCTATCCGCGTCATGTTGCCAAGGGATACTGGGGTCAAAGCCCATGTTTCAGCCAGTGATTTATGATGAGGAGAATCGAAAACTTTCACTTGAGTCAAGTGGAGCCGGAATCTCTATCACCGGCACTAAAAACTTGAGTCAGGCGGATAATGACCATGATGCTACAGCTATTGTTAGACCGCATTATGTCACTTTCAAGTACCATACATGCCCAGACGGGCTTGGCCCTGTCCATTTGTACTTTGATGAAAATGGGGACTCTCCGTGGAATACAAGGTCATTACTTTCTACTTAAAAGTATGCAATTCACAAAAGGCATTTTTAAGTAGTTTGAAAATCCAAAATGGTTCGATTTAATGATTGCATTCAGGATTCACATTCAAAGCAATGGCAAGGTGGCATATGTTGGGGACGATAGGAAATGGCATTTTCTGGAAAAGTATTGTGTTGCTGGGATTGTAAACGCAAATGCGCTAATGGACGTTGTGGATGGGATTGAAGATATGACCGCTGCAATATATTACTGTCTTAATGAGCAAGTATGTATGCATATTTTTCCTTTATTTTTCTTATAAAAGTTAAACACGGAAATGGTTTTCAAGGTATAAAATATTCTTATATGCACAGGATTCAACGAGTATCACTCGCTGGCCCAACTACTTGCTTATTGGAGTATTCAGCTTCTCCTCCATTTTCCTCCTTGTCACATTGCTCGTCTATATACTTTTATGGGAAAAGCAGAACATTCACGGATGGACCATTATGTCGTTTGTGACATCGGAATTCTTCCTCTTTACTTCCCTCGCTTTGTCCTACTCTTTGAGTCTTTTTATTACTGCTGATGTGGCGTCAAGAACCCCATATTGCATTGGCTCAGGTGTGAAGTAAAATCCCATCATAAAATAAAGGAAATGCATTCTCATCCCCTTCAAAAGTCATTTTCAATGCTCATATGTTTTTGGTATTGTGATTGTGACGACAACCGACTTTAATGTTTGTATGTTCATGTTAATATGAATTCCATGTTTTCCAGCTATTCTCGCTCACTTCTTCTTCTTGTCAACCTTTTCTTGGCTAACTGTAATTAATTTGGACCTCTGGTGGACATTTAAGTGAGTAGGCATCTAATTTGCTAAATCAAAAATTGTATTCAAAGCAAACCAAGTTGATTTATGTACATTATGGAGGCGAAAAGTTTCTTGATATTATGTTTGTTTCTCATGCACTTCACAGAAGTTTAACCCCACTTTCGGAGCGGTCCAAAGGAAGGAAGCGATTTTGTCTGTATATGCTATTTGCATGGGGACTACCAATTACTGTTATTTCCACCGGTCTCATTCTGCAGTCAACCTACACGTATGTGTCTCTCAACTCGCCTTGCACAGGCAATTCAAGTTTCCAACTCATTACCAGCCACTCGGATCAAATTGATTTATAATTTTAGGTCAAACACCAGTAATGTTGTCGTTCCCGACTATGGCCACCGACTCTGTTTCCTAGCGGATCAAGCCAAAGGCATTTACCTGTACTACATCATAGGGACTTTGTTAATGATCAATTTAATCCTCATCAGCCTTACCTTCTTCACCATTTACCAATTCAAAAAAAGTACAAGGGTTGCATCCTCTTCCAGCTCCAATAATAAAGAGCGATCGTAAGACATTGAGAAAAATGCATTTTTCTGCATTGCAGAACAAAATTGCATCAACTTATGTACCTATTGTCGTCATTCTTTTGTAGCTTTAGATTATTTATAAAACTGGTAGTCGTGATGGGATTCACCTGGATCTTTGAAGTTGTCATGTGGTTGGACACGGACGGAGAAAGGTTTTCATGGATTTTTCTTGTTGTTGATATATTGAACGTTTCACAGGCTGTCGCTACCTTCATGATCTTTGTATGCAAAAGAAAAATTATTAACCAAGTGGAACAGAAACATCCATCATTAAAGGGTAATTATATGTATCATATCTCTAATTATGTCTTGATTGTGGCATGCGACTAAAGTGCATATGCATTTGATATAGTGATAACAAGACCCCTCTTAAAATTGATGGGACAACGGCCAAGTGCCATGCTGTCGTCAACTTCCAGTAAGCCAACAAGAAGTACTACAGCCGGCTCATCCGTATCCACTTTTAGAGGGAGCAGGAATAAAAGTCTAAAAGTTTCAGTTTCTGCTGGTGGTCAGACGTCTGCATCTGCTGTACCTGTAGCAGATTCAAATCTCTGAATTTAATTAAGATGGTCATCATCAAGAATTAATTTAGATATAGTCATGTACAAAGTAGAAAATATTTTTGATAATTTTTAGCTTTTATTTGTATAGAAGCTACCACCGACTTTAGTTTACATGTTTTCATTAAAGCAGTATACATAGATGACATTTAGACAGAAAAATCATGTTTAAAACTGGCAATCTTGCAAGTTATGTAAAACTTAAATATAATATTTTAAAGTATAACATAGGCAGCTCACATTATGCTTGTATGCCTGAACCCACCTGACCTAAATAAGTATCAACCAGGCAAGCCAACTGTCCGCTAAAAAATCGATTGGTTCCTTTGGCATGTTTAACGTGTTTCTTAATGGCCAATCATCTTGCTCTCTTAAATTTCTTGGAGACAAAAATTTATAATGCCTACGCTCACTTCTCAGAAAAGCTCCACGAAAGCTCCACGCCACTCAACTCAAATGTACTTGACTAAAAGACGATGCATATATGCATGTGTGCAATTGCAAAGTTGAATTAGCAATTTATTATGTTGGTGTAAAATGTGGGTACATGTATTACCGTATTTTCTCGTGTAAAAAGTCAGGATTTGTATGTACATATTGCAAGAACAACGAGCCGGTGTGGTGTGATAAAGGGAATACATACAACATAGTGGCACGTTGTGCCCCATTTTGTATTATTCTAAACTATACAATACATCATGCAAGGCAAAATTGTGGATGTGTGACATGTTTCACCTCTTTCATCTTTAGCCTAAAAAGAACATGAAATTTAATTAATTGTCATGCCTTAACACATGGAATCGAACTCAATGCATTATTATTTTAAAAAATTAATCAGGCTGAAGGCTTTGTGATATCGTAGAATTGTGTGTGTATTCACCTACTTTTCACATTATAGCCACGTAGTAAGTATGATGTATTTATTATACGAAAGATGTCAAATTTAAATTTAAATGATGATCGAGTGATTTAAGCATAAATGTATATGTATTTTCAATGATTCTCTTTGTTAAATGAATTTATCGTAGTAAATTACATAAACGAGTCAACACACATATTAGAATATATTTAGCCTCGCTTGGATGCAGGTATAAAACAACATAGTCAATAGTCAAAGTGACTGATCTAATGTACCACAATACAGAGAAACGCACAATTTAATATTGGAGCTCCGGTATTTAATCGAAAAAATGCGTTATCATTGTATATTATGTGATCTATATGGTATCGGCGAAATCGGAGACTAATAGTAATGTGAGTAGTCTGTTATAATTTTGTATATGAACAAACTACGAGCTGTGATTTTACATTATAGCATCGAATATGTGCATGGTCTATCGACGTGGATGCAATTGTTTTAAATCTGACAATACAGAGTCTGTATTACAGACGTACATCAGCCTATATTCTCTTCACAATTTTCAGTCAGTTAAACTTTAAACTTACGACAGCTCACTCACTTTCTGTATGCAAAACTTGAGAGAAAAATAACAGCAAATAAATGCCAAACCAAGGTAAAAAATAATAATTACAGCCGAAACAATAAAATTTGCTTATCCGTGGATAATTTGTTTTAAATTTTTGATTATTAATTTTTGATTTTTTTATAACAGGAGCCCAAAATCAATTCTCCAATGGCCAATACGCCAACCTAAACCAATTACCACTGGAAAATATTTTAGAGGAAGCTTTTAAAGCCAAATTTGACGCCAACTCGATACCCCTCGACTCGAACGGCAGCGCCACCAGGATGATGTCGTGGAGACCAACTTTCAACGAGATATTCATACTAACGTTCATGGTGGTAAGTCGACAGACATAAACCCGTTACAAGTGAAGATAAAAGCCATTGCAACATAAATTTTTAAAATTGTGTGTATGTGCTTCCTTTTTCTGTCAGTTGGCAGCAATGATCAAGTTGGTCTTTGGTGTCATGATCATTAAGTTTGTACTTTTTTCGGATACTACCCAAATGGACCATCATTTCGATGGTAAGACGTTCATTTTAAAAGTGTATCTGCCAACTTAGCTGCTTAGCTTATCAAACTTGAGCTGAATCAAAATTTTATAAACTATTAATATCTTTTGTCGTTGTATTTTTTAGCATCCCAGTACGTGCCCCACGCATCCTTCTTCATGCTAATTGCCATAGCGTCTGCAGTAAATACGATGTTGTTGATCACAAGCAGACTGGAAGAAAATTTCTTTGTAAGATTACATTATTTCATATCTACTTTTTAAAAAATGTACATAAATATTTTAATAAATGTAAATTAAGTAGAGCTTATCATCATTCTATGTCTCTTTTGTGATTTGTGTAGGAACGGCCAGAAGTTCTCAGTTGCCACATTGTTCTGGACGCGTTTTCCATAAGTCTACATTTTGCAGTCTATCTTCTGTACCACTGCGACATGACCAATGACGCATTGTCGCAATCAATCGGAACCGTCGTTCGGTTGATCTTAATAATGGACTTTATTAAGTCATGTATGCTCGTCATATTCGATTGGGCTTTAAAAAACGAATTAATGCGTCATACCGAGGGCGACACACAATCCATCGATTGATATGAAAATTGAAATGATTGTTGCTGTATACAATTTATTATTATTAATAATAATGACTATTTATACCATATAAAGTTATTTGTTTCTATGTTCTTTACGCTCTGTATTAGAATTCTAGCAGTAATATTCAAATATATTTTGGAACTTGTATTTATTATTACAAAAATGAGTGATGATTGTTTAATGTTATATATGTTAATTAGTATTACTTTTAGTTTGCTAATATAAGTAGTTATTTACAGAATGTTTTTAACTCATGTAAACAAATGTTTTATCGTTTGATATATTAAATAAATTGTATGACAATTAATAAATAATATTTTGAATAAATGAATAAAATTTGCAAAATTAGTGAGATGTCAGATTTATTGAGTCAGTAAGCACTCTGCAACATCTTCATTTTAAATAGAAAATCGTGTTTGAATATTACGACTAAATAGGGAAAAAATGGAATACATTTGCAAAACAAGCATTAAAGCATACATGTTTGGTCAAGAAGAATATTTTTTTAAACCATATTTGAATTACAACAAGAATTGGACACAGCAAGAGCAAATTGTTGGATTGTTAAAAACATTGAAATTTTAAATAAAGCGTAAATTTTCCGAACACCCTCCACAATTTATAATAAAAATAAAAATGATTTGTTCTAAAAACAGGTTTTTTTCCAACACGGATCACAACCTTTTTTTGTGAAGTGATACAAAATCAATACAAGAAATATAGTTATCACGATTTACACCTACATATCTCATTTTCCCGTGTAATTAAATACTGCCACATATCATATCAAAGAGGAAATCAGCTGTTATTAATGTCACTGACAAAAACTTTAGTCAATTTCAATGAAGTGTTATGATGATCCGACTATGATGATCTGACAAAAAAGTCAAGTTTAAATAGTTTACCACAATTACATAATTGCGATTTCAAAATAGGCATCATATTCATATCAGGCACAGTGACACAACAAAGGTTAATATTGCAAAAAAAACTTATTTCCCGCAAACATCTAACAATTTTTTTGTGTGGAAAGTTCCGGCGTGGTTTGTTAAAGCCCGGGCAATGCACATGTGTATGTATATGAAAACTATGCTCATCGGTTTCATCCTGCCCTTGAATGTGAAATAAGTTCGTTGGTGCCATAAATTACTACTGGAAGTGTGGGAATAAAGTAGAGAGATAACGAGATAATTTTTTTTCGGCTGGTCTCCTCACTTAATTTAATATGAACTCCGTGAAACACAAAAATCACTTATGATTTTGTTGGCTTAAATTAGCCTTCCTCCCGTGCCAGCTTAAGACTTAATGAACATTTTCCACTATCGACCATGAAAAATAGTAGGTCAGACTTAATAATGTAGTTTCGGTTATTAAATCTGCCACCAGGGGTTTCGATACAACGTTTTTTTCTTCTCCGCAGTGAAATTGCTCTTGCAGCGAAACACTTTGACAGATTTCCCTCATAGTTTGCATACTCCTGATCCTCTCAATTTCACGAACTCCTTCCTTATTGCATTACCAAAGTATATTATTAATATTAATTTTTTTTATTACTTGAATCATGTATATGTTTCAGTGCAGGAAGCAGTTTATTACTCCAGTACCAGCTACAGTTGCATATTATACATTTTTTTACATTGTAATACTAACTCATCCACTCAAAATGGTATCTATTCCTTTCCCTACAAAACGTTCATGCATCAAAAATAGAAACCCGTGAACATACTTTAACTATCATCATTTTTTTATTCTCACAGCCAAAGTAGATACGTTGAACTCAAGTAATCTGATATACTTATTAGGATGTTGGGCTATTATAATTGAGGACAATGATATTAATAAACGCTTGATCCTTTTCATAATTTTGGAAAATAGACACAAATATAAAACATGCATAAGTATGTATATCAACAACTCATATATGCATACCGAATATATACTGTGTTTTTTTTTGTAATTTAACTGTTTATCTTCCCAGATTTACCTTTAATGTACCTCTCTATTCCTGTTAATTGTTATTGAAGATGAGAACGACTTTCAGGAATGGAGCATCCTCGCATGCTTACTCCGGTAAGTTTACATCTCTCCAAAACATTCTGCTATTCTGCCGTTTCAATTAGAAGAATTGTTATTAGGAGGACGTGGAAAATGTTTTCATGTAATTGCGCACCCTGGGGATTTATTCAATAAACTGGATGAAAGTGACCGTTAATGAACATGGAACTACAATATATATGCTTGTTCAAATTTATTATTAGCTATAAAGCTTCTACACATTATATTATATACATAAGTTATGTATTATTACTGCATTTTCTTTGTTCGCTTTCTTCCTGGAAACGTCCATTGACAAGAAGCATCGTGCAGTTAATTATAGAGTAATGAATCAAAGTCTGCCGTGTTGCGATGAAACTATATAGCTCCTCAATGGAATGATGGCGGAAGGAGAGAAAGTATGTGTGTGTGGTTATGTTCGATGTTGTATGTACACACGTGCAACTATCCTTCTTCGCAGCAAAGTGAAAGTAGAACATGGGTTATTGTTACAAATTTCATATGTACATATTTATATTGATAGTTCTCAAGTTAATCATTTAAAAAATTATATTACAGAATAATACAGTGATAAAAATTGTATCATGATGATCACATTCCATTTTAGCAAGTTATATGGCTTAACCCTATTTCTACTCAGATTTTGGGATTGGAACTTGTTCGCAGATTATGGCGGAAGTGGATCTAAAAAGGATCTTCCTTCATTCAGAGTACGCTGAATAGCAGCGGTGCATCGTTGTGCTATGACACTGTACTCCACGTTTAAAGTATTTTTTATGGGTTTGTTGTCACACAAAACATATTGCAGCAAAGCAGAAAAGCATAAACCGTTTATAGGAATAAATACCTCTAATAAATATGATATATTATTATGATGCAAACTGATAATTGTGTCAGTACGGCTCATAATGTGTTGTTACTTGCATATTAAATAAAATTGCATGAGTTTGTGAGTTTAATGGTAGTTAAATATAATCGTACAATAAAAGCAGGAGTGAGCAGATGCCAAACGCACTAGTTCACCGAGTCCAAAGACGGAGAAGCATTCCAAGATTTTAGGCAACAATTTAGCTTCTAATGATTAGTGACTTTATTATTATTGCTTGTAAGAAAAGTAAATGTAGGGGGTATCATAATATGCCTTCATTTAATGCATGTGAATTTTATGACAACTTGAATAAACATTACTACAAGTTGATACTCTGATTTTGGTAAATCTGTAAAAGATGTTGGAGCTTTAAACACCAATTTACACGTTATTACTTCAAACTTTCTGACACATATATTCTAAATATAGCCCCGTATACAATAATGCACAATATCTCAAATTGTGCAGAAATACCGCTGGGATTATTAGCATTACAGGTACCATTTTTATTTCAATTTTTTAATGGGTAGTCTACCTTCGCCAACTCACTCAATTATAATTATGTGTCCATTTTGGATCCATTTACCATGAATGAATGATGCATGCATTTAAAATCACAGGAGATGAAATTCTTAGTTTGTCTACACAAAAGAAATCATGGACAACCATGGGCATACGAGAATCTCGTATTGAAAATCTTCTGCAAATTACTGCTTCCAGAGTAACTACCTGGAATCATTGCAAGCATTTCTTGAAATATAAATGGCCATGGTCCCGTGGCGGGACTCCAGCGGCGTATCGTACTGGATCAAACCGAAAACAAACGGAACTGTATATAACATCTTGCAACTTGCTCGCGACAAGACAATACACAATTTGTATAGCTCATACTCTCAATTTAATAATATGCCATTTCTTTTGAAAGTATGTCAAACGATACATGTTTACCATTAGGTATTCAAGCTATCCACTCAACCACTGTGCAATGGACATTTTTGGGCTTAAAAATAAGAATTTCGCCAAACCATTTATGCAAATAATTATTCTCTTTATGTTTATCTAGAAAGCTATCTTTTCTCATGCTGGTATAAAGTTTACATTTATCGTGAGATAATAAAACAAGAAGTATTGAAAGGGTTGTCAGCGTCACAACTGACTGAACTACAGCATTAGGATATTTTTTTAGTTTTTACTCACATTATTTTATAAAACCTGGTTTAAGCAAGCACAAAAAGCCATCTGGACTCCAGATTCTGGAGCCACGAACAATGAGTAGTTTATGTAGTACGGTTGCACCACCTCTTCGTTTTGTGAATCGGACGATGATTTTTCTTTTTCTATGAATGCATGGGTTGCGTGCATGCTACAAAACCATTGTTGTCTCTTAGTCGTCTTTTTTTTGCATGACCGATAATGTTGCTGGATACAATCAAACCGGTGGTTTTATAGTTTCCATTGTTTCAAGTTATTAAATGTATTAAAACAAATACCGTCAAACATATACGCAGTCTCTAATAATACGTCATCATCATCAGCAGGAGTAGAAGCAGCATTTCAGCTTTCCAGATGAACTTTAAAAAGAGTAAAACAGTTTAAAATTTACATTTACATAACAGAGTGACCTCGACCCAACACCAAATGACCATCCTCATAATATACATGATCATTGTATCTTTCACGCTTTGTATAATCACTTGACTTGCAAAAAAAATACATATAAAAGAACCTCCACCTCTCATCACCTTGGCATTCATTTTTAATGTCTGAGTTTGACACGTGGCGGTAATTATAACAATAAGTGAATGTCTCGCAAAAAAGATTATTGCTCTAACATTACCATTATTATTACCACTACAACAATTATTATATTGTTTCATTCTACCGTGTGTGCAGTCCAGTTTAAAATTATTTATAAAAAAAATGTACCTCATCATTCATTTCTCCTGCACCAATATTCTTGTTCCATCTTAAACATATGCTACAGAATGTCTGAATTGCCCAGGTTTAAATTTTTTCCCAATTAAATGGGGAAAAAAGGTTTATGCAGCAGTAAATAACACACACAATAATACAAACATCTCAACATGTTATTCCATCCCGTTTTTCTTTGAATTTTCTTGGATATTTTTTGTCTAATTGTAAGCTGCAGATTTGGTAAACGAAAGTAATTTGGTAATCCAAGCTCTACTGATTTTCGATGAAGTAATGAACTTTCAGTAGCATATGTTATTACTTCATGCTTGCACTTGCTTGTAGTAATAGTTGGAGCACAGGTCACTTGTTTTTGGCGGATTAGCTACCTGAATTTATTTTGAAGACTTCACTTTATTATATAAAATAGGCGGAACAAGATGCAACTTTGGTGAACCTGGTTGGGTGCTAGTATTTTGTAAAGAGAGAAAAAGAGGTAATTATAGAAAAGAAACTCAAGTTCATGGGGAATTCACTCAAGTATGGACTTTTTTTAGGGGATTGCATATATCCAGTAGTACATTGCTTCATGATTCATGAGGAGGAGGATGAGAAAGGTACATGCATCGGTTATGTTATACTGTGACCATTTTATGTATACGCTTATTTATTGTTACTGCATCAACAATTTCACCACATGATGAGCAAGAATTAATAATAGGTGTGTTGAGCGTCTGGCAATCTCCAACAAATAGCGAGCGAAATGAATCGGGTTATTGTTTTTTTGGTGGTTTTTTTAGAGAAAAAAGTCAGTAAAGTTCTTATTTTGATTGATTCAAAAAATTATCTCCTGTCTGTAATACAGACAGACTCAGTATACTTGGTATGTAGTACTATGCAGGATATATATAAAGTGAACGGAATAAATATTTCTGCTAAAAACATACCTAATTGCATAATGTATTTCACGATCAACATTATTATGTATGTAAATACATTGAATTCATTTTTTTTGGGTAGAAAAGCATTTGTGCATTGTTGAACAAAGAACTGTTGTTTATTGACTAAAGCATAACAATAATCTGTTGTCAGTAAATCCGTACTTGCTTATTCGTGTCCGTATACGTGTTCTGTTGTTGTGTATTTCCAGTTTAGTAGGCTAGCCATGGCACATAAATATTATTATGATAATAATACACATAAATGAACAATTGGATAATTATGATGTGTTTTTGATGGACTATTCAACTTGCAATGTTTCAATATCCTTAACTCTCCATTATTACAACTGAACCATGTGCAGAGTGCAGACAGAGAGATGATGAGAGGTTAAGAAGAAGCTTCTAAATTGTACAACAAGATAAGGTTGCATGCATGCATGCTTGCACAGAAGACTGCGTTCTCTTACTCGCCAATAAGTCGAGTCGTAGAGAGCAGTGTCGACAGACTTGATTAAAACTTGACTTGTGGACTTCTAGAAATTGTGACTTACATTACACAAGTTCATTCAGTCGGTGCATGGAAGCACAGGATGTAACACCAACAAAATCAGAGCGGTGCGGATCATCTTTCAAGAAATATGTTTTTTTGTGTATAATAATATACATGCGTACATAGGTACATTATTTTCGGCCAAATTTCTAAAAAAAAGTAAAATATTGTCGTCATATCATTCGAGAATCTTGTTTTATATTTTTACATATCAGCATTTAGTGTCAAAGTCAGTGTGTTCGTGGCTTGATTTCCTTTGTTCAAATATCAAATAAGGATTGACTTTTTACAAGAAAAAGTAATTTGAGTTCTTTTACTTTTTCATTCAAAAGTACTTCAAACATTAAAATTGTGTTCCTTTAAAACTTACAATTAAAGTTGGAAAAATACTTGATAATTGATACATGATACAGAAAATATTGACATTGAGGTACTTTTGTGCTTCGGGTTATTACGTTTTAGAAAGAACGTTCAACTTTGATTGATTATCGTGTCATCATCATCATTTTGCCCTGCGGATGATCCCTCTTTGTTATGCCACGCAATATTCTACTGTCAATGCCAATAAGTTAGTGCGTGCCGTGCGTTTTACTTGTTAAAAAAATTGACTAGAGTAAAAACTGGAACTTATATATCAAGCAACCATCCTTTGTGAGTACTCATGTCATGATTAGAATGATTCGTTTTTGGGTATGTAGTGTTCAAACAGCATAGGAAACAGGAGCATGATCTTGGGCTTCTTGAGAACATGTGTCGCGGTGGGTGGCTGATCTAATTTGATCTGACTTGACTGACAAACGGAATATTTTTTTATTGAATGGATCAAAGGAACCGGTTCCTGAAACAAAAAGTCATAGCTCTGCAGATAGTGCAGATGAGAAGAGAGAGAGAGAGAGAGAGTGTGATCAATACCAGACTGTTTTTCTCCAGAGAAGATCAACTGACTTGATCATCAACAAGACTGTCAAGTTTTCTAATAAATAAATATATGTGTTTATTCTCAATAAATTGACAAGTTCATTCACACTTTTTACGAGAAACGAGAAAACTGGTGTACTATTTCAAAAAGTTGTATATTAAGTATGTTTGTGACTATTTAATTTGAAATTGGAAAACAGTATACAAATTTCTATCAGAGTATGTTCCGGTTTGCTTGTCATGTCCGGCATGATTTTCTGGTAACATAATATTCAATCTGGCAGCAGAAGAAGCACCAACAAATACACGGCGGCATCTTTTTTCTTCTTCTTGATCTTCTTCTGCGGTGCAAGTCAAGATACGACGTTGGATTCTACTTACTTCTCAACAATTTGTGGTGGTAAGCACAAAAAAGTCTTTTCTATATATTTTTAAAAATGTTCTGGTTTTTTGCTTAAATCTGATAGCAGAAAAATGTAATAACAGGTTTTCATAGCATGTTTTGTTTTGGAATTTTCCGTCTTTATGGAATTTTATAAATAACATTAATAAAAATCATATTATTCTTAAAAATAAATTCATCCTTAAAATATATTAGAAAAATCGCAAAGCCGCCTTGAAGCATAACAGAGTATTATTTTATTCCAAAAACAATAATTTCTAGCAGTAAACACAATTTTCAAAGTGTTGTTGCCATGATTTGTTGATACAAGTCGTACAAACTGAATGATTCAAAAGGTTTAAATATTTTTTTAGCAAAAACATGTTGATAAAAATGTAATAGTTATTTCCTCCGGCAAAATTAAGTAATTATCGGCACCCTCATCATCATGTTAATAGTAGCCCAGCAGCAGTTCAAGTACTTTTCTATTCAGACAAAAAAACATACTTACTGACGTAACATATGACACACAACTCGCATAATCATTCAAACCAAGGGTGTACATATAACAATATTGCATAATGCATTCAAACAATCTTTTCCATGTAAGCAATCGTCATCAAAACAATTTTGATTAGCATAAAAGACTGACATGACATGATGAAATTTTACTAAATCCCCCAAAGTTATATCACATTTAAATACACTGATGAATGGTACTTGACTATCATGATGAGTATGTCCCCGTCTACAATCCAGCATTTCTATTTTTCTATATATTCCGGACTGCCTACTGTCCAGTAGCCGCCTTTTCTAGCTAATGTGATGATCTACAATGCAATTTATTTATTATAAAAATAAGAATAGTCAGAATGATAATACTTCATTTGGATTCAATTCATATTATTTATATAATATATCACATGACTTCTAAAGTACTGACATTAAACATTGGCCATTCTTAATCCCACGGTTGCGTCAAGTCAAATCACAATCTTAGAATTTATACCATTGTTGTGTCCTATGCAAAGAGCAGTGAAGCAATCATCATGTCATCACTACTAGTTTGGTATAAAAAAAATTATGTCTTGTTGTTCTTTAGGAGGGGATGGTGTTTCTTGGAGAGATCAGTTAAACATGTTGTTAACTACTCTGCATATCCGGTGGATTAAAATATTTATATCCTCAAAAAAAATTTGGACATTGACTCAATTTGCGCATCATCTGACATGACACATAGGATTAGTCCAATTAGTTTAATGCCTTTTACCTGACCTGTCCAATATTTTAAAGGAATAAATTTTCTACAGCATATGTACTAACAACACACTAATTCTAAAATTTCCATTCTAAAATTCCATAGAGTCTGGAAAATTCTAGTTGAGTGTAATACGTGATTAGTTTATCTTAAACACTTGAACAAGTCTCAGCTGCATTATATGTATATTTTCTGACCACAGGCAATCAAATTTTGTTACTTCTTTGTCGTAACAAACAACCGGTCATCCATCATCACTGTAGTTTTTAGTTTGGCCATCCCATCCTAAAAAATATGAAGGCAAATTTATTTTTTTGGCTTGAGTAATAATGGTAGTGGTCATGAATCATAATGATATCATTTTATGCATACACATGTAAGAAAATTACAGGTTGTAATTTAATTCCTTCACACCACACCACATGGAAAGCTGTACGAAAATTGAAACAAAAAAAAAATACAGAATTGAAATCAACCACAAAATTGACCTCATTCATGCATACAATTGTAAATTGAATAATACATTCTCGTAATTCGATGGTGGTGGCTGGCTACGTGCCCAGCACAAACCGTCATCAAAAGTTTTCTTGTTCCACCATATACTGCTACGCCATCATCACTGGAAATGTTAGGGAAAATTACAGGAATGGAGGATTCTTCACTTGACCTTGTAGCGGGACTTTTTTGTCGTGTGGATAGTACTAAATGCTGTCAATTAAGTTATAGCTTTTTCTATTGGAATTGATGGTAATGATATACTCGATTGTACACATTAAATTAATCCTGTCGAGTTCCAAGATGCCCGATTTGGGTATCGGGTAATGTTTTAGATCACTGCTTCAAATCATTGGAACTAGACTGGTATCCATATATTCACGAATTATGAAATACACACTTTACAGAACTGTCAATATTTTGACATTTACTTTTTACTTTTTCTTGAAATGCAACTATTTAGAAATTCAAATAAGAATTTAAGAAGGATCACACCCCGAAGCTTAACATGTTTGACTTTTAAAACCTCAAAAAATGTCAAACATTTTGTTATTCCGTATATTTCAAACATTAATAAAAATGGATGTGATCATCATCATGATCATCTTCGTATTCGGTACTCTTTGCAAAAGAAATGTCATAATATGACTTATGGAAACCTTGTTGCTCTCATAAATTTTCCACTTTTTAATATTTTTCTCTGTTCTAGAGACCGTGTAGTATTTAGCATTTCCTGCTACGCACGCAAAAAAAACCCATGAAATACACGCAGTTGTTCAATTGTGTTAATTCAATTCAACGAGAGCAGCAGAATACTATATGCATTTGGTTTGATGGGCTAGCTGAAAAAGGTTGAGAAAGACATCAACATACTTTCCTCTTAAATCCTCATACTACTACTACTACTACTACTACGACGATGACGATGGGGGAATTGAACACGGTTTATGTTTATTTTGGAGAAAATCATAGGAAAAACGACATATTATATTAAGCGAAGGAAAATGATATTTTTTTTCTGAAAACTTCTTCAACAAGTCAAGTAGTCAAGTCACAAGGAGTAAGAGTCAAGCTGATTTGAAGGAAACACTCATTTTCCTCCCTATTTACCATCATTACTATTTCGTTCTGTTTTATCTGGGATGCTGCTGCTCATCTACTATATGCTCTTATTATTCTTATACTGAAAGAATGAGGATAAGAATAGATCAATGATGATCAGGAAAACACGAAGATATTGAAATCAGTGAAATAAAAGAAATCCTTGATTCGTCCCATCGACATCATTACTATATCAACATAATTTGTAGTAATAATATGTAAAGAAATACATCTCTGACCGACATTACAGTGGGAGGAGATTTGTTTACCAAGTTATTAGTATTGAATGAATTTCGTAAATGTGAAATATTGAGCGAGAGTGAATATAAAAAGTAGGATCTGTGTTTGTCTAGAAAAAGGGAAGCCGTGTGTCACATTTGCTACTATAATAAAACCTCCTGTGTTTTTCTTCAACTCAACTTTCGGATAAGAGTAACAATTTTTAGCACACAAAATTTATTCATTTCTCAACTTAAACAGCAGCCAGTAGTGTGGAGAATGGAGGAAAATGGAAAATGGAAAGTTTCATGAGAGGATTTTAATGTCATACGTATAAATATTATAATAATGGTATAATAATTCTCGTTATTTCAAGTATAAAGTTCAAGCAAGCAAACAAAAAATGAAAGCAAAAATTATTACACCTACGCTACATCCTCATGTTACACTTCATAAAATTACGCTTTATCTCAGAGTGGGAATGGAAAGGGAAACTTTCATTTAAAAAAAATGGTTATAGCTTAGTTTTTCGTATTTACAGATTTCGATATTAATGTGCTATGATTTTTTATTGCTTTATGTTATCTCGAGTGAGATTATTAGTATTGAGTATATATATATGAGTGGGAAAATCCTATTTCTTCTTCTTTCCTTTTCCATCCAAAGTATAAAGTAATAATAATTGAGTGTGGTGGTATTACTTATCTGTTATTATGTGCGAACAAGATTCGGTTTTTAAACCGTAATTGCACGTGTGTATTACTGAAAGATTCAATGTTAAATTAAAAAGTTTGTATACATGAAGGTTTTACATCTGTTTGGTTTGAAACAAGATCAGTTAGTTATCATATCAGTTGTAAAATAGGGGGAAATTAAACCAATGTGGCAAAACAATACAAGAGTTTCTTTCCAGCAGTCTAAAGTCCGAACCGCTTCCTTCCTTTCTGATCATGACACTATCACACACACACACACAATCGTTGAAATTTACTCATTAAAAGTTTTGCAATTATAGGGATAAAATTATTAAACCAATGGAATAATGAGATGAGATAATGCAAAAATTTATGGAACGCCTCCATGATCTTCAACATTTCTAGGAGAGAAGAAATCGAATCTCGTTTCAGCACGTTCTGTGCACGTGTGTTCCCCTCGCATAATTTCTCTGAATCGATTTATTGTATTGGATTACCACTAGAAGAAGATTGCATTTTGTAATAATATTAATCTTTGCTAAAAGAAGGTTGCCTGATCTGGTCTAAAACTTACACTACTTGGTTTATTGAACTTTTTTTTTTGGTGAAACAAGTATTGCTTCAGTGTAGAATAAACATGCCATATCATCAACAACTTCATTTCATATTCAACCCATTCCCTTGAAATGGCAATTTGTAGGATAGGAAAACTTTTATAAAAAAAATATATATATTGAATTTTGAATATATATTTGAATTGAAATGGAGACAAACTGACTTAAACTCGAATTATCCGCTAAATGCTCAAGTAGTCCAAATGAAATGATGAATGAATGTGCTGATTAAGGATGAACTATTACTATGAAACCAAACT
Source organism: Zhuqinia jingwanae (assembly GCA_027744095.1). Classification (NCBI taxonomy): domain Eukaryota; kingdom Metazoa; phylum Arthropoda; class Collembola; order Entomobryomorpha; family Paronellidae; genus Zhuqinia; species Zhuqinia jingwanae. The sequence continues at coordinate 7,824 of JAHZNC010006813.1, read as the reverse complement.
AATTAATAATGATTTTGGGGAATATAATAATAATTCGGTTTTATTTCAGAAGTATCGGTTATTAAGAATAAACGCTTGCAAATATTTCAACAGTTGTTGCACTTTTGTATTTTCCTTGAGTTTTAAATCTTTCTTCCTGACTTTTACGCGCGCATCCATAAAATTTAAAAATTGTATGTTTTGAAGACATAAAATAATAGAAAAGTGAAATAAAAATTGATCGTGCTAAAAAAAAACTGTTTACGTTTTGCAACATACTTCAATCATCACAAGAATTCTCTCAAGTATTAACATAATGGTAAATCATTTTTTGCTACTTATTTCATTTTTCTTTTCAATGTATGTACGTGTTTTGTGTAGATTGCCTGTCAAACCGTCACCAAAATCATTTGATATATTTTGAAGCACTTAAATAAGTGAAATCTGATAAATATTTTTATAGGTGCAAGTGTAAAAGTACCATAGGAGTAATGCATAATGTATTTTAACATTTTTTGGGGTCAATGGAATGAATCATCTCCCAAAGTATAATAAAATTTAAAAAGTTGATCAATAAATATCCATAAACGGTTTTACGATTTTACGGTGCTGCTTGTTAAGTTCATTGGTAACAATATTTTGGACTCAAGTTTACAAGCCCAGGCATGTTCTCAAAATATAGTAGTAATCCTCTTTGAAATGTTTTCAATTACAATCTGCGTGACATTTTAACTTTCTTGGTGTAACAAAAAATGTAAAGAAAACATAACTTGCATCATATGAAAAGTACGACTGTATAACATAAACATAATATCAGTTTCGCTGTGAACATAATATATAGATGCAGGTTAATTTTCTTGTTTTTGGTTTGGAATCGTGATTTCCTGGACTTGCGTGGGAAAAAAACATTAAAGAAACAAACAGATATATACAAGTTGAGTAAACAAAGTCAATTATAAAATGTAGACAGGGAAGGACTTGTGTGTAAAAAGGGAAAACTAACAAACCGGATATTTTCAAGCTGCCGTTAAATATTTTGAAACATTTGAGATAATTAAAAAAAACATGGGACAAGACAAGATTTTTTTAAAGTCTTTGATCGTTTTCATCGTTAAGTTGTTTATTTAGTTACGCTTTGAAGAATGTCTCGCTCGACTAAACCTCGCATGGTTAAGATCATTACTATAAACAACTACGGAATCTTATCGTTTTTCCCTCTCTCCGTTCTTATTCCTTGTCACATATTTAAATCAAAAATAATTTTAAAAATTAAATTAATTAGAATTGGGACAGTGCAATAATAAATACATTAAACAAAACATTGTTCAGGCCTCATACGTATTATTTAAATATTTTCACCAGCTGCACAAAGAATTTTATGTTGTCTGTGACCACAAATCTCTCTCAACTTTGCCTTTGAACTTGAACAATGATTAGAAACGATATTATGTAAATCAAGATGTTTAATGTTTATTTTATTTCAAAACAGCTTTTTAGGTTAAGAAAATTGAAAAAACTTGTAACATTAATCACGTACACATACATGGCATCATGGCAAAGTGAATGGATAAAGTAATCTACTTCTCCTCAAGTTCCTTCAAAAGCTAGTTCAAAGGTTCTTGAGAAACCAGATACAGATAAATGCTCTAACTTTCCAGTCCTACAATCATCCATTATTTTTATTATTATTAATATGCCCTAAGGAAATTCATTGATTGAAAATGACATTCATAATTTTCATTCATCAAAAAGAAACATGATTTGTCCATCACCAAAATTTAGTTAGATTGTATATCAACATCGTTTTTGATTAGAGAGTGAGATGCCATATCATGCAATCAAGTATTGATTATTATTATGAGCATTCTTTTTCCTAGAACACCGGTCCTTATCAAATTACAAACTAAAACAATCAGTGATGCATCAGCATTCATTAACACCAACAAATGACGGCATTCCATTTCCATTGTACTACTATAACCTGAGTTGGTGTCGAACACCACTTATACCATCAACTTATAATATATACCGTTCTGCTTTTTGTAAAGGTTTTTATAGCTCAACATCAAAGAATAGCTGTTTGATGCATTTAAAAAAACTTAACGCATTCATTAATTCTCTATTTGTTCGTACGTGCGTACATGCATGTAAATGCATAATATGCATCATCAAATCACACCACACATTAATATGCAGCAAATTGTGCAATGTTCATCATATACATTCAAAGGTCTTTAATAATAATGATGCAACCCAGAATACAGGTGAATATTTGCTAATCAGTCCAAAATTATAATATTAACAACAAGTAAATCAATTTTACAAGTTATAATTAGTGGAATTTTACCTGGAAATTTACGCTACTATGTACTTTTTAGCAAAACAAAAATGTATGTGCAAAAAATCAAGAGAGAATTTGTTTTATTGTTACAATTAATTTAATCTTCAATTAGGTACATTCACAATCAGTGAGCTCCTTCTTATTCGTGTAAAATGTTCCATAAGTCACACTTTAAAAAAAAAGTGGTTTATCAGGATAAAAATAAAAGGGTCGCATTCTACTGAAATAATATCCAATCATCATCAGATTTTACATTAAATGGCAATTAATAGCAAGAAATATTTAGAATTCCATAATTCCTTTAAACTTTAATGAAATGGAAAATAAGAGAGTAAATAGTATTTCCTTTCAGAGACCTACTAAAAATGCAGATCATACCTTGTCACCTATTAACTAGCCACGATTCAAGAAGATACTTGCCATGGGCATATTATATTATTATTATTATCACATGGATGAATACAATGAAACAGAAGAAATATTGCTATATGTCATATTCTTGTCGTGGTAGTGGCAAAATAATAATAAGTAAATAGTTTTTATGACCTTCATTTTGATATTCGTTGGACCTTGCTTTTTGGTGGCAGATGTAATAATATTCTAAACAATAACTGTAGTAGTAGTTAGTAAATCATATTAATAATAATAATCGCCATGTTTTGTTGGTGGTGGTATATCTGTGCTGATGTGTGTGTGTGTATGTACTATAATATTATGTTACGTGAGTTCTGTTGTTGTTGCTGCTGCTGGTCTGGTTTGGTTATTGCTGTCATTATTCTTGTCATTTGTAATTTTGGACTGTATTCATATATATGATAGGTAGGTACTTTTGTTTGAATGCACATTGACAACAATGGCAAGCAAGATGAGATGAGATATTACGATGAATGATGAAATGATAGTTAGTGGTTAATGGATATTATGAAAACGAAGCACACACATAATTTGCAAGAAAGATTGTAAGTGTGTTTGGGTCTTGGATTTGTTGCAAAGCATTACATCTGTTGTTCCAAGAGAATTTTTCAATCTTCTTGTAAATGTGATAATAATGTTTGTGCGCAAAAAGTTAATAAGTTTAAAATATTTTATCGCCAAGTTAAAGTGCAAGTAGTGGAGGAGAGATCATTCTGTGGAAATCGGGTGTCGTAAACCCTGTTGCCATACATTCCAGTGAGTGCAAGGCAAGGGTTGCCCAGTTTTGAAGAAAAAAAGAGAACACACAACCAGACAAATATAAGTATATAAACTGGTGCATTGAAATTGCATTGAAAGGGCATATCATCAGTCATGAGTCATCATGACTTCCTCCTACCTAACTAAAATAAATATTTATTTTTTGTTGTACGGTCCAAAATAAACTACTACTTTTCTTGTTCATTCATGGTTTCTTATTTAGATTGAATCATAAAACAGTACCTAGTATTCATGTTTTATAATCTTTTTTTTCTCAGTGTACAACAACGAAGTTACTATTTCTTAGACATTTGCTCGTTTCGTACGTAGAAATGTTTTATACAATAATTTTTAATCGTTTTTGTCAAATTGTAACCTACCTAAAAGCAAGATACATATTAAATTTCCATATTTAGCCAGTGAAATAGATAAATAGATTAAAGCTACACAACACATAATAGACAAGAAACCCAACACACAAGAAAAATCTGAAATCATTATTACAGTATGTACTATAGTATGCTAACGAGTGTAATCATATTAAATCCCAAAATGAAATGCCACAAAAAAAATTTAAACACAAATCTGTATGGAAAGTTACCGTATCATGACAAATTCCACCTTACCAAGTAAGTAGTGGCATTTATTTTTATTTCTTTGAAAAAAATTTATGTTTTCCAAAATGCTTTTAAGATTCATATACGGGCATCACGTTTAGGGCGTTGTTCGATTCGTAATAAAAAAAACTGTATAGTTCCGATTTGGAAATTTGGTTTGTTCTTATTATTATTTTTATTATTAATAACACGTAAATAACTCGTATAAACTTTAAAAATATACTATATTTGCTTGAGAGATAACAATTAAAAAAGAAGAAGATACTATGACCATGAACAAGGCGAAGGTGACGGATAAAAGTCAAGGATATGTAAGCCTTTTCTTTTTATAGATGCAAACTAAAGAGACACGATGATTTTGAGACTTTTACATTATTGTACACCCACACCTCCTCCTCCTCCTCTTCAAGTCAACTCAAGTCTGACCACCACGTGTCCACAGCTGCTTTAGTTAATGGTGTTAGTTTAAAAATTAACATGAGTGCATTTCTTCATCTTACATAAAATAAATGGAGGATGGATAATATTATTTTATTATGAATGATATAATGATGATGGAAGCGGTGCGGTGTCAATTTTTTTGTCTAACGCACAGCAGTGCATGAAGCAGCCTGCTGCATACCAAATGCCTACACACACACACGCGCCAATTGCACTGGTCATTAATCAATTACTGTCTCTCTTGGACATCTCTCTTGAACGACAAAATGATGGTCATTGACAGAAGAAGAGGAGAAGTCTATTTTTTTCAAAGACTATAATGCTCTAGCTGCTTGTCTGCTACTAACATGTACGATTATAATATTTGTATAAAATGTGACCTTGAAAATGAAGTCACAGAGATTTTTTTTCTTCCAAAATTGTGAATATACTGGATTGGGCCGCTATAATATAGTAATATTTATGTTTGTATGTTTATATTTGTGTATGATTTTCAGGAAATAATTTTTACCTACATAATTCCCTATGTATCAAGTTGAGGAGTCAACACAGAGAAGCAGCGTGCAAGTCAACATGGTAGACGAGGCACAAGGAGTGGATTCTTATGGAATAGGAGAAGTTATATGGGGCAGCGTGCTACTCTTGGGAATATTTTCGGTTAACATATCAGTCCTCTGGGTGGTTAGCAGGTCGAGGGAGCTATGGAAGCCTAGACACTTGTGGATGGCATGCCTTTGCATAACGGATATATTTGTTGGAGCTCACAAGGCTTTGGAGCTGTTGATTTTTGCACTTCCCTACAGAGAGCTTTGCGTTTTACAGAGGCGAGCTTTTACTTTTCTTGTTTTCATAAAGGGAAGTAAATTATGAGGAATGCCGTAATAATAATATAATTTTTATGCTGTTTTTTTTTGTAGAGCAACCTTGGGGATTCCGTATGTTGTCAACATGCTAATTTTAAGCCTACTCTCGTTGGACAGATTCATTGCGGTTCGGTATCCATTCTTTTACTCAGCCTCCGTATCCAACAAGCATGTATGTTTTATATAGTCATAAAATGGACGTATGATTATTTTGCGTTACATTTTAAACTTTTAGTTAATTCTGAATTTTTGGATATTTTAGGTTCTCATTGGTTTCATAATTGTATTACTGGCCGGAGGCTCCCTAGCTGCTTTATCAATTTCCATGGGGCTACGTGATCCAATCTGCCGACCTCAAAGCTTACAACTTGTATACCTAACAATTGTTTTGACCATATGCTCCGTGATAACCCTATTTTTCAATAGTTCTGTACTCAGAATTGCGAAAAGGCAACTGAACGCCATTTATGCACAGGAGCCCTCGCTGGGTCGAGGTCGTCGACGAGTGTCAGTTGTGTGCACAAATTGTGGCTACAAAAATGAAACATTTCTTAATACTCTGCTCCCAATGCCTTCATCTACCACATCTGGTCAAACTCATGGACAATTGGAATGCTTGCTGTCAAATGGTAATTCAATGATGCCCTCGTGCAAATCCCAACCCCAGGCGTCAATTCTACCTTTGTCCGACGCTATGGTACTTGGATCATTGGACATGGATTTGAATTTACAAGATTACGAAAATGAGCTGTCAAATGGAGGGGGAGGTCTACATGGCAATATACATTCATTAGGCTGTGGTGGTGAACAGGTTGAAACCACTTCTTCCCACTTGGTTGACGGAACAACAACACCTTTGGTTAGAACAGTGTCGCTTCCGACAATACCGGATACTGTTTCTCTTCCACTTTCTGTTGTCGTTCAACCAGATCCATCATTACGGCAGCAAATTGTGCTCGGCAATTTCCCAGCGGATATATCAGCGGATCTTGGAGGAAAAATAGTATCAATGTCCAATTTGGATAGCGTACCTTTAACGAACACAAGTGGTGGTGGAGTGCATCCGGGTGTTACGAGCTCGGCAGTTCAACCCGGTTCGACAGTAGCTGGTCATCACCTGCTCCCAAGAAGCAGATCCCTAATGACTTGTGGATTTCATAAAGTCATTCCACCAGCTACAGCAGCTCCACGACTTCAATTATTCCGAAATCTTCACTTTGCGAGAACACACATGTTTCATGTAAGTATATTCTCATTAAATGCTGTTCAGTCATTCAACAAAGTTTCAGATTTAATTAAAAATATATTTCTTTTATGAATGCAATTGCCATTTGCCATACACACACACACACACATACAGGTCGGTCGTTTATTCCCATCAATAAGATTTGCCCGAACGGTTCTCCTTATAATGATTCCCATGTGGGTGTTCATATTGCCGATTGTCACAATCATTCCACTTCATCGAGGTTGCGAGGATGGAAACAAGTCTGAACTTAACTGCGAGCTTGTGGATACCATGTGGCGTTACCTATTTGTGCACATGCGATCCATACTCCCACTACAAGCTATTTTGGACACGCTGATTTATGCTTTTGGTTCCAAAGAGTTTCGACAAGCGGTAAAGAAAATATTGAGGAAACTTCGACAACCAAAGCAGTAACAGGAAATATTATTACTGTACCATTTGCATTTTTATATCAGCATGAACTGTACATTAATTTATGTATAAATTATATAATTAAGTGTTATTATTAATTTAGTGATGAATATGATTAAGCAATGTCAATGTGACAGAAGGAAATGTATGATCTCTCCCAGATCTCTTTATATAATTTTTGGGGACAAACATTTGTAATTGTACCTTATTCAAAATGGCCCCTGGAAGCATGGCGACAAACAAGTCAATCCTCACTCCCATCACTTCACTGTCTATTATATATATTACTTTTTTTTGTTGATTGTCATGATATAACTATTATTATGAGAAACAATGGAATGTGTGTATCATATAAATACTTTGTACCTTGATTTGTACTTTAAAATATTATTATTATTATTATAACGATACATATATATGGTTTGTTATGTAAATGGAACATGTATAAATAAATTAACCGTGTAAACCGGTAAGTATTAAAAGCTAAGTTGCAAACGGAACTGAATCTATTATAACCTCATTTCTTGAAATTGATTGATTCAAGTCTTTATCAGATTTGAATTTGAATTTTATTTATTTACGTGTTTAACTGTTTCAACCAATACAAAGGCTGCTCTCCCAACAAATAACACGTCTTACAACATAGCAAGCCAAATGTTAATACCATCAGACAATAGGTTAATTCGTAATGCTTACCGATTCGTAATCAATACATCATAATATTATACTATTTAGCATACACAAAATTTT
>JAHZNC010006812.1:0-23906 GCA_027744095.1 Zhuqinia jingwanae | reverse complement strand
CCAAATTTGATGTAATTTGGATAAGCCGTTCTTAAGTTATCTTGCGGACACACACACACACACACACACAGACAAATATGGGTAAATCATTACTACGCTGTATACACAGCTTCGTAATAATATGTACGCAGTTTTTACATGGCTTTCAATTTTTAGATGTAAATACTATATACTAATATGTAAATGATATATGTCAATGTGAAATGTAAATGCAACATGGCTAGAAACATGCTTCTCACAAATAGAACAAAGACCGATGTTGGATATGAATTTACACATTATTTTATCACAATATTTAAAAAAGATTTCTTTATTCGGAATTTTGTACACGACCACGAAAATAATTGGTGGTGGTTAGCTTATGTCCCAGATCAAATACAAAAACATACAACTAAATTACTATTAGAATTCTTTGGTCAAAAAGGAAACCCCACAAATGTGGCAAATGTGTAATGTGTAATGGATGTATGTATTGTGTTGTGATGATGATAATAACAAATTCATCCCCAATTCATCAAGCTTATTTGCATTGCAAGGTCAACACTGAATCTCATTTTCTCAAATAAAAAACGGCATATATATCATTTTTTAAGCAAGAAATATCAACGTTTGGTTTAGCGATTTGAGTATTTGAGGGGAACGAAATAAAGATGACACAAAACTTCAATATAACTTCTTTCACGCTCCTTCCCATATCTAAACATCTTCAATAACAAACCCTGTCACCACGTTATTTTTATTTAGAATAACAGACCAATACATTGTGTTATATACTGACGTACGTCGAAGTATGCTTCAAAGGTGTTTGTCGCTTGTCGGAACTCATCAGTGTTCCCGATAAAAAGTGAATGATGCTTTTGTACTTGCTGCCATTTACAAAGAGTGATGAGTGCCGCCTCTGCCACTGCATTAAATAACGATGGAGTTGGCTTTTTACCCCTTCCCACTTAGAAAGGAAAGGAAAAGAAAGTCATAGTGTTGATGATGGTACCTACCTACTGAATTCTTACGGTCCATCGTATTTTATCATCATCGTCATTCCAGAGGACAACTGAACGCAATGTACTGCATAAAGCATCTACTTGATTCGTAAGAGCAGACGCGTATAGCGCCAAAGAATATTGGCGAAAAGACCGCACAGACGCACATCTTTTGCAAGTTATATATATTTTTGTACTAAACTTCTTTGTGTTTTTTGTGCGGCTTCCTTTAAAAAAGATGAAGTAACGGGTAAATGTCAGAGGTACAGCAGCACGGTGTGTAGATGCTAGAATCTGGTGAAAACTCTTTCAAAAGTAGATAAAATGGTTATCTGTTTTATTCCTCTCGCTGTTTCTTATCTTGTTACAGACCACATCCCATAATGCGTGTGCTCTTTCTCTAAAAGGGTGAAATAACTTTTACTTTTTTGCCTCTTACTTCCCACAACTCTTTCAAGATCAAAATAAGCACGTATACGTGTGCAAAAGGAGAAGAAAACTTTTTATAAAATTTTTACATGAAAGGGAAAAAACATTTTACATGTATTTTGTTTGTGGTTTTATTAGTACTGTGTTGAGTCGTACATCCACTGATTTATGTATGAAACTGATTGGCATATTCTTTCTGATTTGAGTTTTGAAAAGAAATGAAAATGTTATTCACTTTCAATTCTCATTTTATCACGTGACTTGGAGTTATAAATGAATGTAATAATTTTTTTAAAATACACTTGCCTACCACAATGTGCGCTTATAATAAATAACTTTTTTATATGCATGGCTCAGTTTAACGAGCAACATGAAAGTAACTACAACTGAACTAGAGCAGAAACGATGAAAATTTGTTGCACTTGAGGAGATTGTAGGAGGGCATTATGTGAACAATTTATCCAGCTCATGACGATCACGTACACGTTCAGTTTTTACAAATGGTTTTATTTCAAACGAAAAGTCTCAATTATGCACACCTATTCTCTTCACATTATGGAACGTTTTTAATCGTTTACTCACACTCCACTATCCAATTTTATTTAATGACTAAATTACACAATACTACGTTTTATTTGTGCGATTCATTTCTTTGTTCTGTTCGACAAACGAACATAATGAACATAATAAATTATACACGCTTTTAAAGTAACTTATTTATATTATTATAATAACGAAAATTTAATAAGATTATAATTTACTTTACTTATTTCTATAGATGTGTATACAAAAGTAAGTACTAATAAGAGAAAATGATTTAAAAAGAAGAAGATTATTACAATAAATTCCTCAGGTTGATTTCTGTGGACGGGCTTCACACAAACAAGAAAAGTGGGAAGGGAAGACGCTTTCCATAAAATGAACTTTGCTTTGAAGAAAACGAGGCTTTCCAGTAAAGTGCGGTGAAAAGGAACGTCGAGTGCTTTCACTATTTCACCTTCCCACACAAGTTCACATACGTCACAACTAATAAATTAGCAAAGAGCAAGGCATATAGGCCGTTAACGTACAAGACACATTTTAAGTATCACAAATCATTAGTCGGTCTCATTTTCAATGTTAAAATATGCTGTAATTTTTTTGTTGCAGTTTTAACAGAAAAGTTTTCACTAACTATCTAATCTTCAAAATAAAGTTCCGGGGTATCATGTACACTTTATCTTTTTGACAGTGGCTTCATTATCATTTCGCTTACACTATTTTACATGGAATTATGGACACACAAACACACACACTGCAACTTCAACTTCCAACTCACTACTTGACTCATGAGCACCACACAGCTCTCTCCTTTGTACCAAAAAAGTTACGCTATTATAGTGTGTGTACTTGTATAATGTGCATTCACATAAAAAGAAAGTTAAAAAAAATATTTCTAGCAAAAACTTCACTATCGTTGCGGCCTACACAGGCACACACACACAACAAAAACCCACGAGGAGGAGAGCAGTAGTGAGTAATATGGCAGTAGATTTACAAGGATATATATGGATATATAACAACAACACGCCACAAGAGAAAGATTTTTCTTTTTCTACGCTTGTATTAAGTTCCACAGTTCCAGTGTAGTAAAACTGGCATTGTTGAACAGAGGAACAAAAGCAGAACGAGTGAAGAGCAAAGCTAAAGACTCTCTCTCTTTTGCTTGTGAGCAGCTTATGTTATGTACTCACTTTCACCATAAAGAATAAGAAGAGAAAAAAAGGACATAAAAACGACCACTGCAGTGGTGGTGGTGGAGGCGTTATTGGTACTACTGCTACTACTACTACTACTACACTTCTTGTACTCACTGGAGGAGAAGTACCCACTATTTCTGCTGCTCCTGTTTTTGCTGTATGTTCATTTTTTTCATAGCTCTATAGGTTTAGCACACTGGCAAACATTTTTCAGAGCTTCTGCAGAATAACAGCCAAGTCAAGATGACGAAAAAGAAATAATAATAATATTGTGTGTAGTAGTGAGGGGCTTTGCTATTACCAATGAAATAAGAAGTTATAGTTTATTCATTTATTTCATATAGTCAGTCGCCAAGTCAAGAAGTGGTAACGGGTAAAACGGTTTTTTGGGCAAAACGCACGTTACGTTCGTATCTACTATGCAGAGAGGAGAAAGAAGGAATGCGGCAGTGTGGTATGCGAGCTTTTTTTTAGTATGATGGGAGTATAGAACTTCTTTCTTTAACGCTCCCTCTCTTTCTAGCTCCTCTTTGCTTATTTTTAGGTAACCAGTACCACAATAATAGCAGCGACGAGGATCACACACACCACTCCAAATGCTATGCAAAAAGTTTACTCCTTCTGTATTTCAAAAAAGAGACCAATTCAAGTTAGCATGCATATAACATGTAGTAGTAGTAGCAGTGAGTGCGTGTGTTTTGTAGTTTGTAGCGTAATAGTAACAACAACACAACAACAACAAAACGGAACACGACGCCACGCCACACTAACACTACTAAAACCGCACGCTTTGCTGCTATTATCTTCTCAAGAGAACCTTTCTTGGTGGATGGCGATTACGATGAAATAAATACGAAGAAGCAGAGACTAGCAATTTTGGCAGACAGAACCGTTCCTCTGCAATGCCGAAACGATACTGACATACCGGTGTCGGGAAAGAGTCCGTTTAAGCACGTACCTACTAGAGTAAAAAAACCTACATGCACGAAAAAACCCTAGTCTTTTATGCTAACAGGATATACATACATATATTTAGTAGGTACATAAGTGTAAATATAAAATTGTGGAACGTTGGAATAGGACCGTTCTATTTCATGGTCATACACTAGATCAGCGTTTGTTACATTACATTTTTACTTATACGGAGGTCATAAATATATAGGCCATTTAAAAGTTTGATGTGATGCGTATGTAAAAATACATGCGCCAGTTGATATTTTTTAAGGGAATAGTTTTTAATCTTACTCTAATATATGGAATATGAACATAATCCTAAAATTTGACGTTTAGCATTAGTACCAGCACCAACCAAGCTGTTTCAGGCCGCTATTACTACTGATGCAATAAAAGTAAAATTGGACACGGTTTTTTTCAAGTTTAATCAAAAAATTAGCACTTCTCTCTTCAGCATTTTCAGAATTTTTTTATTCATAATAATTTATTTCATTTAGTTAGTTACATAGTCTGAGAGTAGTATAACAGAACGTCGGAATTCATGTTGTCTTCATGCAAATGTGTTTAACCTTTTCCTGTACATAACATATACATACAGTTATACAGCCAATTTTAACTAACAGTAGTAGTTCGAATTTCAAAATGTAGGGCTGTCTTTTCAATGTAATACGTAATTATCAAGATTATGGAGAATTTACATACATATTATTTTAATTTGCATGGATCCATTTCGATTCACTTTCATGTAGCACACACAATAATATGAATCTCTTAATAATATCGCTAGGTCGCCATGATTTAACGATGAAGTCGTCTGCGTGCGTCACGTCTTCGGGGGGCTGTCGAAGCGCTACCCAAACTAAACATGGCTTGACCACCCCCAGGGGAAGGAGCTGGAGCTGCCGCTGAAAAATTGAATCCACCTAAAATGAAAAGAATCCCAATAGCTCAGCTTAAAAGAACTAGACGCAACATTTCCATACCATGGAATATAAATATTAAATTAAAGTCATTACCTGGAACACCTTGTGCCGCCTGCTGTCCAAACTGGAAAGGTGATGCTCCTTGGGGACCTGGATATTACATTTACACGAGATAAAACATTATTGAGAAAGACGTAAGAAATGATATCGCTCAAGATTAACAAAATACTAATGTAAACAGTACGAACCTGCAAGTGTAGCCTGTTGTGGTTGTCCGAATTGAAACACACCTGGCGCTGGATTACTCGTAGCTGATGTAGGTGCTACTACTGCAGTTTTCGATTGTCCAAAGGAAAATCCAGTAGATGAGGGTAAAGTTGGAACGGATGGCTGTGGGGCATTTCCTCCGAATGCGAAACCTGATGATCCTGCTTGCGACTGCGGAGGAGACATTGCTCCAGATCCTCCAAAAGAGGAGGGAAAACCACTATTGCTGGTATTGCTTCCTCCACCAAATATTGAGCTGGATGCTGACGATCCAAATGCAGGAGGAGACGCCGCAGTTGCAGGTGCTTGCGATCCGAAGGAACCAAACGTAGGAGTTGGAGCTACAGCTGCTGACGTTGACGACTTGTTTCCTGCAAGTGGATTAGGAACTGCTGCAAAATTGAATCCTCCACCACTTCCCGGTGCTGTTGTAGACGAGGACGATCCAAAGGCTCCACCGGCGGACTGTCCAAATGGGGAAGCAACTTGGGAGTTGCCAGCTGTTGCTCCAAATATATTGGTATTTGGTGGTGATGTTGGTACAGTATTGGAAAGGCCACTTGCTCCAAAGATATTCCCAGTTGTATGTGAAGTCGAAGTAACAGAAGTTGAAGCCGTAGTTGCAGCTGGAGATGTTATTTTCCCAAATGCGAATCCGCTGGAACTAGAGGTACCCGAGGATGACCCAAAATTAAAACCCCCTGCGGAATTAGTACTTCCACCAAGTGCTGAATTAGCAGCTGTTGGCTGTGTCTGCGCAGTTGATGATCCTCCAAAACTGAAACTTGCATTGGCGTTGCCACTACTTGCTCCACCGAAAACAGATCCAGAGGAAGGCAATCCAAATGCTGGAGCAGCGGTCGTAGTTGCCGTAGGTGCTGGTGATCCAAAAGAACCAAATGCCGGGGGTGCCATCGTGGAGGTACTTGATTTGTCCCCCATAGAAGACGTTGGTGCTGGGGCTGAGAGACTACTTGCTCCAAAACCACTTCCTGTAGTCGATGAAGGAGATGTAATCGTAGGACATGAAGTTGTGGATACAGTTGTTCCAGTGGCAGACGTTGGCTTCCCAAACGAAAACCCTCCGGAGGAACTAGGGGGAACAGTAGACGAGCCGAAACTAAACCCAGTATTTGCGACAGGAGCATTATTTCCACTTATTACTGAAGTAGTTGGTGATGTAATAATAGCTGATGGCACTGCGGTACTACCGCCAATAGTAACACTGGTAGTAGACCCTGCTTGAGTTGATGTGTTATTGACAGGATCTATAAACGAACACAATGAAGTAATAAGTATTATTAAATGCGTCATTGATAACTATTAATGAATAAGAAGAAGCCATAACTTCACATAACTTCTGTTCTGTAAATGCCATTGCCAAAAGAAGTAAATACACATAAGTCAAATAAAATATGAACCTGTTGGTGCAGATTGTTGTGGCTGCCCAAATTGGAACATACCCGGCGCTGGAATACTTGTAGGGTTAGATGCTGATGTGATTGCTACGGTATTTTTCGATTGTCCAAAAGAAAATCCAGCCGATTCGGTTGTTGGAGCTGGGGTGGACGGCTTTGGGGCAACTGGTGAGAGACGAGCCGAGTAAAAAGCTGGTGTTGTCCCTGCTTGCGATTGTGGAGGGGCCACTGTTCCCGAACCACCAAAAGAAAAGCCCCCGTTACTGTTATTGTTGCTTGAGACACCCAAGGCAGAATTGGACGTTGAAGATTCATATGTAGGAGGTGGGGCTGCAGTTGACGTTGCTTGCGACCCGAATGCACTAAAAGTAGAAGTAGGCGCTGCAGTTGTTGTCGTTGCAGAATTATTGATTCCATCAAGTACCAAAGTAGAGCCTGTGGGTAGTTGTGTCTGCCCAGTTGTAGATCCTCCGAAGCTGAAACTTGCATTCGTATTGCCCCTACTTGTTCCGGTCGGGACCGCAACAGACCCAGAACCAAATGCTGAAACGGTGGTAGTTGCAGAAGAACCAAATGCCGGCGGTGCCATAGTAGAAGTAGTTGGATTGCTACCTGTCGATGTTGTTGCCGTGCTCGAGAGAGCACTTGTTCCAAACGAAATTCCCGTGGTTGACGAGGGACACGTTATTGTAGCACAGGAAGTTGTTGTAAGCGTTGCTGCGGGAGACGTTTGTTTACTAAACGAAAGTCCGCCAGAATTAGGAAGATCAGCAGCAGCAGGCGAACCAAAACTTGTTACAGCAGCGTTATTTCCGCTTAATGTTGACACCGACGTACTTGAAGGCGATGTTGCGCTAGCTGATGAAGCTCCGTTACTGCCATCCACAGTGGTGACAGACCCTGGCGGTGGTGGTGAAGATGAGTTATTGCCAGGACACGGATCTGCGAACATATGAAATTTGCAAACTGAAAATTTGACATATGCTTAAATTTACGCTTAATAATACTTTAAAAAATGCTTACCAAATATGTTTCCACCAGGTGGCTTTAGCTTAAGAATGCGATAATATCTTTCGATTCTTTTCCTTTTATCCCTTTCATACATTTCTTTCGTTATTACTGTTTTCCCATATGGCATCAAGTCGTCAATATCATCATCTTTAGTAGATTTTTTTCTGAAACAATATTACAACCTTAAAAACTTTGCTATATACTTAAGTAGAAGCTCGTATTGCGTACAACATAACTTACTTGTCAGCCTTGCGAAACACTTCCCGAAAGTAAGCTCCTCTATCAAATTCAGTTGTGCTGACCCCTTTATCACAGGTTTCTCTTGATCTGGAATCTCCTGTATTAGTTGACTTTTCATCAGAAGCACGAGGAGACAAAGATCCGTCTTTCTGGAAGCTCTGGTCTTGAGTTGATATCCCAGCTGCTTCCGCATAACACTCGTTGCATGTACAAAACCTTCCTATTTTCTCACCTCTAACCTCCTCTTCCACAGCACTCATTATACTTGTCTGTGATCTACGTTTGCGAAGTGCACTTTGTAAAGCTGACGGTTGATCGTCAGAACCTGGCATACGAATGCCCTTTTTCTGCATCGAATATGGTGTTGATGTAGAGTCAGGAAGAAATCTTTTTTCAGTTTGATTCATCTGTTCCAGAATGGACTCAGAAGAGAGAGGTTCGTTGTCACCAGTGCCCATACCTGGATATCCTACCATCATTGGTCTATCATGGCTCTCGGGCCCACCTAAAAATTTTACCCGCTTGGACACTTGCGGACGCACTGGAGTATCCCCAATACCAATGGAAATTTTAGATGGCGGGGATACCGATGGAGGAGTTGCGTTGGGTGGATAATATGTATCCTGTTCCCTCGCCCTAGATCGGTACAATAATTAATTAATTTCATTATTATACGTATTCACACAAATCTATAAATCGATAAAAGTGTTGCAACAATGGAAAATCATACCTCTTCCGTCCTGCAGTTAATGCTTCCATGATATTGGAAGGCGAGGTGGGTGAGGATGGCCGACCAGGACCAGGGACCGGCCCCCCCGGAGAAGATGGCCACAACCTGTTAAACCTCATCGCCAATTCTTGTTGTGGTATTCCGCCGAGACCTTCTGAACGGTATTGTTCGTTTCCTGCTCTTGGACTTCCCCGTGGAGGATATGGGCCCCCATTACTTCCCATATCAACAGGAGGTGATGTTGATTTTCTTGAAATTGACACATTTGCTTTCATTGTAGGATCTATAGGAGCAATGCGAACAAATGTTTGTCCAAGACGAGCATTTTTTCGCCGATCTCGATTGTATACAGAAGAAGAAACTCCACTTCTCAAAGATGTTGCTCTTTGAACCGTTGGAAAAACAGGCGATGAAACTCTGGGTTTCCTTGAGTAATTGACAAATGGAAGTTCGCCGAGACCTAAGTCTCTGTACGGGGACTTTCGAAATGGAGAATGGCTTAACGAGTCATTAAATTCCTTGAGGGGGCTGTTCCCAGATGCCTGTTGTACTAACCGACTTGTGAATCCTGGGCTGGTTACATTTGACCATGTTCTACAAAAATTCAAAGTATAATCATGAATTAAAATACAATTATATACAACAAAGGGAAACGTTCATACAAATTTTTTTTAAATATGTAAAACTTACGGGAGATCCAAAGGTTCTCTTGAAAAAGAAAATGACGAATCTCTTCGACTGGATGTTCCAGTTTTAAAGCCGAAATTGAGTGATGTAGATGCCTCACTACTATTGTCATCATCTAACCCATGTTGAACAGAAGACGATGACGCTAAATTTGTTCCACTTGGGCTTCTTTGAATGGTTATTCGTTTATCACCATTTGTTAAAGTAACAGATGCCTCCCTTTGAACCGGTCCTACAGTCGCCTTCTTCTTGGTCCATGAAAAAAAGTTTAGCTTATCCCACATTTTGAAAGCAGCTATATCCTTGTATTTTAGTAATTGCTCTTTGAAACAAAAAAAAATCCCAAACATTAACACAAGAAAAAAGTTTATTCTATTACTATATAACTTGTAACATTTAAAGCACAAAATTTCGTCACATTTTCCTCTTGCTTACCATTAACAAATGCATATATCAAAACTGATTGTGATTCATTTTTTCATGTTTTTGTCGCTACTTTCCCGATTACAAATTTATAATTATTTCTTAGTAAAAACTGATTTAATAACAATCACACGTTCAAATTCAAAACCTCTCAGCCTTCAACCATTCACGTATTTTAAATTTTTAAAACGTCAACCGTTTTAAGCGTCTGCTTTTTTGCTTTGCTTGGTAACCTGTTTTTGTTGCCATTTATCAAATTTGCTGTTGGGCGGCAGTAACATTAAATTTGATTGTTTAAGGTTAAAAAAATGAATATCACAATCACGCACACATCCTATATTATATATTTTTATTTATATATAACATACACTAATTTACTATTTATCATGTAATGTAAAACTGCTTTAAAAGTAAACGTACTAAATAACTAACTACATATTAATTACAGAATGTTTATATTTTTGTTAGTTTTTAAATTTTTATTATTAAAAACTCTAAGAGCCCTGTGGTGAGGAGTTGCTTTGTCAGAGATGAAAAAAAACACCGACATAAAAAGAGAGCTGTGTGTAATAAAGTACTGTACATTTAGTGTATGTATATGTATGTACGTACCACACGTACTTATATATTTACGTCTGTTGTACATTCAAAACGAAGCGGTTCATTGCCCTGATTTTTACCCTCTCTGACTCAGCTGCTTGGGGCTCTTACACAGGCATTTATGCGGGGCATTGCGGTACACATACATCTACATGCATTAACATACTGCGAATTTCCAATGGCAGCTAACAGCCAAGCAGAGACAATCTGAGTTAGGACTCTCTGATTGTTTTAACTTAACGGCAATGGCGTTGTAATTTTATATTTTTTAAAAACTGTCAAAGATCTTTGTATGTATATCTGTCAGATCGTACCTGTTTCCTGAAATTTTATCGTACATGCATAGCGCAATAAAGTTGGAAATCTGGCATCTCACTCATACACCATGAAACGAAACAATGTATTACTTTACATTTACTTTTGAAAGGTATTCAGAAATTCAGAACACAAATGTTGAAATATACCCCATATTATTGCATATGGAAGTTGGAGAAAAAAATTAAGTATTCCTCCAAATAATGCAGTTATATGAGTACTAATACTTATGTCATGTCATGTGATTTTGGAGCTCTGTCCAACTTCTGGACTGGACTCCCGAAACCAGTTATTTCTCTGTGATACCATAATATGTAAAATAAAATTTAATATGACCTTTTAATTAGAGTGTTTAATAGAAATATGATGTCTATAATCAAACGGTGTCAATGCTTTTTTCTACTTACTACTTAATACTATATATAGTACCATTTATCGGTTCAAATAAATTTAATCTATACTTTAGTTAAAAATTCTTTCAATGCATTTATTTTCAGCATTTCACTGATAAACTTTATGAACACGTAAAACATTTCTTCCATGGAAAGTGAAGGCGGCAATGCTCCCGTTATAGGCGTTATATACAAGTAATAAATTCCCAGCTAAAAATTTACTTACATAACTTATAAAATGAATGGCATTATGCAAACAAACTGTTATTTCATCTCAATTTTTATTACCAGCAATCATCAATTTCAAATTTTCAATTGAAGGAAAAATTATTTGTACGTTTTACCAGTACTTCAACCGAACAATACACATAAATGAGTAAGTAGTAAGTACTATCAATTGAAACGAAAAGTTTTAGCGTAAAACCGCATACATGTAAATACATTTTGTATTACAAAATAAATACCTACATAAAGAATACAAAATTTGGCTTCCTGACTTTATATTACACAAAAATGACAACGAATGAATGAAAACCAAATTGGTATTGCAATATAATTTGTTGCTTAAAAATACAATAATAAAATTAACAAATAACAATAAGGAAGGATCAAAATCAAATCCCGACATCATACATGAATCCAAAGTGTGTGGACGTCACGTCGTCTTTGCGTGGACAAGCATTTTCAACATCCGCACATGTAGCCACCATGCAGCAATAAAACAATACCCTAAAAAAATTCAGGGAGAATAATACATAAAAAAATTGAATTAGTCTTCACTGAAAAACTTTACTTTGAAGTCGTGTCTTAATGATTTAATCTACGGACATTAACAGTATATAGAAAAATATAACATATACATACCTAGTATGAACGAGGAGGCCGATGGTGTTGGGGACAGCGACAATCGCACATTGTTGATGGAGATTGTGGAGCAGTGTTGAGTAAATGAGAACTTTCAAGACCACCACTTTCTGACTGTGGTCGTTGTAGACAATTGATCGTAACTGCCACCTAAACGTACATATTTAAGTTATTGGAATTAATTATTATTATACTAATTTGTTTTACTACATAATATTTTTAATAAATATTAAATCCTACTACATTATTATTACTACTTATTATTATCACAAATACAAACCTGCAATTGTTGTAGCCTGCTTCGATTTTCAGGTAGGGTGGGTTGGATACTTGAAGGCGACGATGGTGGTGAAGGTGGGTCAGAAATAAAGAATCGCTTTAACGATGACAGCATTGAGGTAGCCTTTTTTCTTCTGGGCGACGTTGTTTGAAGAATCATAGCTTGTGATGACATGGTATGCAATTTTTCCATCACATCTTTGTCCAGCTCTAGGTAAACTGGATACATCTTTTCCAATTTTACAGTCTTTCTGCACAATGGACAGGTTCGCACATGTCTATATCTGCAGAGATAGATGCATGCTTACATATATCAACATTTAAATTCAAATTTACATTAAATTATTAACTGCACTACTAGTGATACCATTAAATTATACAGTACTTACTCGAACCATGATAATAGGCACTCCCTGTGGAAAATGTGTCCACACGGGGTACAACACAAACTGGAATGCTTTTCAGTTTTACATTTCTCTGATGACTTCTTGCTCGCCTTCGCTGGAAAGAGGCTCGATGGTGCTTCAATCAATAGGTTGAGGCAAACTGAACATTCCATTTTTTAAAGTAATAATGAATAGTAATAATGAACTTCATATACTATGATTTAGAGGTTGTAGATTTTGTAGTATGCATATGTATATTTATGCAGAACCAAATTCTACCAATATGAGTACCAAATAAAACGCAACACTTTGTGTGAAGAAACTAAAAACAAAACTAAACCATAATTAAATAGTAATAATAATAATTATTGTGTATAGAAAAACAAGAAACGCTAATTAAATTATCACTGCCAACAGATGGGAAGCTACTTTGTTAAGCACATACAGCTCCATGTTAGTGCAAACCGAGTTGTTGTTCCAGAACCCATATGTGCGCATATCAAGAAGCGTTTCGATAGAATGCATGTTTTTGTTTCTATGACACAAGTAAATTAATAGCCATGAGTAGTAGTACAGATGCATTTGTAAGGGCAACAACCGTTCAATTTAATGTTGAACTTTTGACGGATTTGAAATAAACCTACACATTTTTCGTATGACAAACCTTTTCTCTGAAACGATGACATGTTTTCAATACTAAAGGACTTTAAATGCCATATAGCAAGAATGCACATGAACCAAAATTTCTTTGAGATTATGCCAGTTCATCGCATCATTGCAAAAGTGGAAACAGGTTACTAGCTTACATAACATAAAGTTTTTTCATATCTGCAACACTTCTTGACTTAACGTGTTCAATTTGTTAGTGAACAAAAATATAGTGAATAGGTATTTATGCTTTGTTCTTCTATTTTTGTGCGAGTGAGAACTGAGAAGAACCATCCAGCGTAACGATGAACGAGAAACTGCAAACGCTGCTTCTTTAATAGTCATCTCATCTCTTTTAACACGTTTAGTGTGCTAATGGACATGGATTATATTATGTGTGATACAATGATGGATAATAATAATTTCTAGTTGAAGGTGGGCAGGAGTGAGTAATACTACCGTTCCAGTACATTGTTCTAGTATAAATTTATACAATCCTATGTTGTTACTTTTGGATTATAATTTCCTTGTACCTTATGTTTTGCGTTGCACATTTTATTTGTATTTCCTAGTTAATTTTAATGCGTATTTTATATGATACGTGTATCTAAATTGGGTATACATAATTATGTTCTCCAAGAGTCAGTCTTGAATTTATTCTCTCATATACCATTTGTGTTTACTAACTTTATAAAGCATGTATACTATGGAATGCATGGAATTTAACGGACTGTATTTACACTTCATTTATAACGGACTTGTATGCCTAATTTTTTTTATTATACGAATAATCGATAGGTCGCTACGAGCTGATCACTAATCATATTTCTACTTTGTCGATGTTCCCATTCCTCTCAAACGTTTCTGATAGATATGTCCGTTCTCAACAGTTAAAAAAAGATATGATAGTCAATAGTGGTCATGTTGATCAAGAAAATGATATCCGTTCATTACAGTAATTTGCATGAACATTTGTTGATGCGCATTTCTTTACTTGTTATATCTTAACAAGCTAATGAGTTAATGTGTCTTGGCCCATATCAGAACCGTTGAGATGCATCTTTTTAGTTACATTACTTGATAAATTTCGTGGAGCTGATCACGTTTCACCCAACCAGTAGCCCATTATGGTAACCCCTCGGAATAAAAATCATGGTAACGCATTAGGGCACTCTACTACAAAGAGTATACAGTAGACAATGGACAAACCCACCAGTAGTAAGTTAACCCACCAACCACCCACCCTTGGCGATATTATTTATCAATTTATAACCAAATTATTATTGTTATTTCATTCTGTTTTCGGTGGTTGGTTTTGGTTTTAAACATTATTTATTAATAATAAATTATTACTGCTTGCATTAGCACTAACCTATTAAGTGCAAGCAAACATCTTCTATTGCGGGTCACAGCTTTCGAATTATGTGTCAAAATTGTATGCTTACTTAATACGTAAGTACAATGGTACACAATCGTCGATGACGATTCGTCATCACATAAAATATTACCTACATATTTTAACTCCCATCCAACGGACACTAGCTCTCGTAAATGCTGTCTCAGCAGTAGTAGTAGTGACATACTGGCAGAAAAAAGAATTGTTCAATTCCTCTGCTCTCGCACAACTTATTCCTTTATTTTTTTGTTTCTCTCTCAATTTTATTCGGTACATGTTTATGGGTATTATATCTAATGAATTTTGTCATAATAATATTCCAATATAAATGAAGACATCATGGAAGGAAGAATTTT
Source organism: Zhuqinia jingwanae (assembly GCA_027744095.1). NCBI lineage: Eukaryota > Metazoa > Arthropoda > Collembola > Entomobryomorpha > Paronellidae > Zhuqinia > Zhuqinia jingwanae. Next base: position 8,869 of record JAHZNC010006812.1, on the reverse strand, counting down.
TTTGAAAGAGTAGAAATAGAAATAATTGCTGGAACTTGGAAGGAAGAGTCATCCTGGATGACCATCATAATCCCAAGGCAAGGTTCAAGGTTTTCAGTGTAATGTAATTTAGTAACAATCCAGGACTGCCCCGTTGAAATTGGTACCCATGCGTATTATCTGTGTAACTTCTCAAACTATCAATGTAGGCAGACCTTGCCCAGAATATTTTTTATACAAAATGCCAAATGCGATATTTTCCTAAATCCCATTCCCCTATATTTGGTAATATATAATTTCTAATCATACGATACATAAAATAACATGTACAATAAAATAACACGCACAATACAGTGTTTTATGACAGAATCATTCAGCAATCAACGGCTTTACATGATGAACAAGTTCTACTTCATATATTGCATAGTTTGCCAAACCAATAATTAGACCAGGTTATTTGAACGCAAGCGAATCAGAATCATTCGTAAAACTGCTATACTGCCACAACTTTTCCAAGTTGGCTTGCGTAATGTAAGTTTACATGCAATCCAATCGGAGTATCTGTAACAGATGCATCAGCCAATGGTAAAGTTTTTTTTGAGTCGGCCACGGTCGGCTTATTTATACGACTCTACTGTAACCAGAACCAGTTTTATGCTCACATGTAAAAACCAATACTGCTTCTATCATCATCACATCACCGTACTTTGTTCACAACATCACAAGCTAGTTACGGATTTTTTCAACACAAGAAATTTGAGCCGCAGCAGCTTACATTATAGCAACATAGGAAAACTCTGTTGAGCAGCAGCAGCACCTTTATATTAACTCTGGTAAAGCTATTTGGTATTGCAGCTTGTTGGCGTGAAATGGTCAGGACAGAAAGAATTCAAATGTTCAAAAGACAAAGCACCAACACCATATTATATTATCTCAACCTCTTTTTTCACAACAATTTCTCTGTCTCTCTGTCTCTCTCTCTCACAGAACAGAGGGGATGAAATATGAAATGTTCTTTTTACAGCACCGTATTTGGTAAGCATGGATAGGGTAGATGAGATGAACGCTGTACTTTTACTATCTCACTGACAATGAACCCAGCCTTGTTTCTGTTTACCCCACTTTACCATGATGAACCAGACGATGATCAAAATTGAACAACCCCAGTGTTCTTTTTATCACCAAAACATTAAAATAATATCACTCGTTGTAATACACAAACGAATTTCCAAACCCAACCCAATACTATAAACGGAAAGGTGTAATCCAAGACATCATTCCAATTCCAGCATACTAAATGTACAGATGTGCGTCAAGTTAAAATTTTCGATTTGTATAATATTCAAGATGTTGGGACAGGGATTATAGCCGGGATAGGTTAGGACAGAGTCACCTAAATTCATTTGCATTTATCACGATGCCTTAAAATCGTCCTCGCTCGCGTGTCCTCAACCCTTAAAACACTCTCTTACTTAAATTCCATGCGTATGTATTATGATGCAATTGTATGTAATAACCTTGTAGTAGATTTCATTGGCGTTATTATTATGGATTTTTTCTATGCATTTCAATAATGTATTTTCCACGACCCTTGTATGACCTTGCCTTGCCACTAAGAACATTGGGGCGCTAAATAAATACTACTTCCATTTCTTGAAACCCCATTATCACAACTTGTATTGGAGTGTATTGGTTTTTTGTGTTTCTATCACATTGCATACTTGTAGATTGACATTTGACATTTAGGATAAAACCTACACAGTAACTTCCGAGCAACCGCTCTATCATACATACATAATGTAACCCATAAAGACAGAAATTATAGCTACAATTTATATAGTTTTTCCGTAAGAACAAGCACTTTGAATATTTTTGTATCCTAAAATGGCCATAATATTGTTTGGTGTGAAAATCCAAATCCAGTTTCAACGTATGTTGATAAGCATTAAATGTGACATACAACAGGTACATTTAAAGTTGTGTGCAAAGTTCAATTAAACTAAAATTTATATAGTTATTATTCCATACGAACAAAAAGTTTGAATATTTTTTATTGTTATGACATAACCCAACCGTGAACCGGGTTTTAGCTAGGAACTTTTTTTTAAACTAACAAAATACATCTTCTAATACAATCTTCATTTTCGATTTTATACTAATTTTCGTGAAGATTGTTTAAACAATTCAAAATATTTCATCCGAACCTATTTTAAACAATTTTACATAACCCACCAGGATTTTTTGCTCATGATTTTTTTTCAAGTAATCGCTCCCATCTTCATTTTGCTAATTATAACGTATATGCAAAGTTTCATGAAGATTGGTTGATTCTTTCAAAAGTTATCGTCTTCTTAAGATAAAAGCGCACATATTTTTTTGTGTGTGTGATGTGATCCCATACACCATAAGACCGAGCTAAAATAGCTCGGGCTTAAAAGGTAAGTTATCATGGAATTGGAATGGAATATTGGGTAGATTCATCATTCAATACCATTATCATCAGAATCCAGTTCAATGTAAAAAACAATGTCTAATACATTGAACTGGATTGGACGGAATCTATAAAAGAGGCGATTGTATTATTATATAACAAAGTAAAGTGCAATGGAGTTAATTTAAAAAGTAAACAAGATGCTACTAACACCTGACATCATTCATACTAAAATTAGTAAAATGCGATAAATGAAATTCCTAATGATAATTTACTCCCTCCCCATACTACTACATAAAGTTATGATTCATAACTTTACTTTGTATGGGGAGGGAGTAAGATAAATTTATTATAACCAGATAACATGTATGACATCCTTTTGAGAAATAAGTGAACATTTAGTGTAGTTCAAATTTCAACATAACATCCATCTACATGTTCACGACAAGCATGAAAATGTTGCACGACAGGACGATAGTCATTTCAAATATCCAGTTACTTCCACTTACGAGTACTAGTACACATTTTATAACACAACGGCAATATCTAATATCTACGCTTGCAAAATATGGTGTAAAGCACTGATGCTTTTTGTTTCATCCAAAATAGGAAGGAAGGTCAGTACATATTTTTCATTGTATATTACATGTATCCTAAATTATGATTCATAATCATGTTATATGTACGTTCAAGGTCCTACAAGAATGGAAAAGGTCCAGTAATGTGGGAAATTCCCACATTATTTCCCAAAATGCCAACGTTCTTAATGTCTCTGTCCTGTTCCACCGGAATTATCTGATGGTGCAGGGGCTCAGGGACATATTACTACTTCCTTTACATCTCACATATCTTCTTCTACCCCATGCAATCCCAACCACAATCCAAACGATGGATACAACATAATTACGTGAGCACATGTACATGTTTTACCAACAATTTTGTTTTTGTGAGGGACCTAAAAACGAGAATCTTTAACCATCCACGTTTTTATTCGCAGTCTTCTTTATTTCAGAAATGCTCCAAGTTGATAAAATAAATACATACAACATACCCAACGCATAAAGGTAAAAACAGTACATGCAAGTAATGATTTATGTATGTTTATGAAAAATTCAAGTTTCCTCTTCATCTTAAAAGTATGGTGATAGATATCTGTGTAACATTAAACATAGTTCAAAGTCCACATTGAGTGAGTTATGCAACACACAATGCCAAAACAAATGCTTACAAAATGTAATTTCAATTTAATCCAACGAGATACATGCATTATCATTATCATCCACTTTGACGTTTTCTTTATTTTACAATTATTATTATGGATTATTTTCGAACTACAATTTATGGATCATGGGATTTCGATGAAAAATTGCCTTACTTACATAATAATGTTTAGAGTAAAATTAAACTTTCGAGATGATAAAATGATGATTGGGATATGTAAAACCGGGTGTTTTTTACATGCTGAATGCACCTGCGCTCAAAAAACTCATTGTGATCTTATTTATTTTAACATTTTTTACACGACAAGTTATAATGTTCAAAATTAAATTCCACATTAGCTAACTTTCATACATTACCGCCACCTTTATTACGGATGTACATCATAGTTTTTTCTTTGCACATTTAAAATGTGAAGATGGGTAGACCAGTTGAATGCCAGCATGAAACCTTTAATGAATAAGTAAAATGTTCTACAAAGTACGTCATAGTCTGCTGTCGACCAGGTACGTTCTTATTAAATGTTCTTGATTTAAAATAATAAAAATAAAATTTGTAAAATCTTTAATCTTGCTAAGCTTTCGGGATTTTCAAGTTAATAACATTAAAATTCTATTAGATTGACTTCATTTAACATAATTAATTGTTTAAAAGATAAGATGGAACCCTGATGAGTTTTTAATATGCATGCCTAGTAGATATTACCTACATACATATTTTGGTTTTCTCAAAGCGAGTGCCTTGCAATGCACATGTTAAGATATATTGTCATTGTGATTTACTAATTATTGGCATAATTTGGCCTTAGCCTAGAAGCATATTGATTTTCAGCTCGACGTATCCAAATTGGATGGAGTTATGGAGGAGGCTTTGATTGTTTTACTTTTAACAGAATCTGATATTACTTTTGCATTCCCTCCAACCCTCCATGAGGGATATAGAGGAAACATTGATTGTTTTATCTTTGACATTGGACATTCATTCGAAATTTCCTATTGAGTAACAAATGAAACATGTATTTTCAAACCCCTGCGCCAACTCCCTCGGGGTGGAACACATTTTTACTATATATAGCATATGTATAATATAACATCATTTTTAAGCTATCAACAAACTCACAACTAATTAAGGTCTTACAAAGCTTTATTTCACTGTAAGCCTCCTTATATAGTTATATTTATTGTCTCGAGAGAAGCAAAAATATGCCCTTTGACCCGTATGTCATTGAAAAAGGTCGAATAGTCAAATACCCACAATAATCTTTTGCTAGTTGATAGGCTGAAATCAAGGATGTTATGCATACGAATCATTTTGTACAAAAGGCATTGTGTATTAAACATGCCATGCTATAATATCAGCCAAAATTCCAAAGTCAACAGATCTAAGTGTAGTTTGTGCTGTGCTCGCCGGAGGTTGTACATTGGAATCAGTGTTTAAAGTAGAGATGACAATGCTTTTACGCATCCCAATTAAGCCAGGTAAAAATCATGCACTACAACCCTAATCATTATATCATCAATCTCGGCAAACACATATATGCACATACTCAACTGCAGTTACATCATCACATCCAACATACTATGTAAATTAGTCTAATTATCCAGTGCTTGTCGATCTATGGTGTTGGTGTAATATGACAACATATTAATTTTCTTATACCACTGTTCTTCATTTGAGAATCAAACATTGTCTATCAATTTTCGATTTACTGTTTCCCGAAGGCTTCAGGCTGAAGCCATATTTTAACTATGTAAATTCAAATCATCAAAGGAGGCATTAGATAGACCATCAATATGAAAGTTTTAGGGATGTTTTTTTTCAATAGGAAGCCGTCATTATACGCATTTTTGCTTATTTCATATTTAGTCCATCTTCCTATTCATCTCCGCTGTCGAGTAGTAGGTATTAACATGACACACATACATACGCACAAAAAGTACCTTCATTAGCAATAGCACAAAAGAAACGAGAAAAAAGGAGAGAAAAGCAATGATGAAAAGAACGAGAGGACGGGATAAAATGAAAAGGGGGGATTGGAATGCAATAATGATCCCTGCGTATGTGTGTGTACGCATCTTCGATAACAAAATTACAAAAAAAAAAATCGTGCTGCGTTAATATTACATGTTGTTGTTAAAACTCCAACAATCCAAGCCAAAATGCCTCTTTTGTAAGTATACCTGGTGGTGGTGGTGGTGGGGATTGGGGATGGGAAAGAAAAAAGGGGAGAGATATAAACGAGCGTTGATAAATTCTCGCTCATACCACCCCTACATAGTTATTATTATGTATACTTTGGTATTTATAGTGTAAATCTTATAGGTATATATATATATATCGAACAAAATACTAGTATAAAAAGGAGAGATACAGAACAGAGAGGGGAAAGATTTTAATGGACAGTCAGAAAAAAAGAATGTAGCAGCTGGAGTTGAATATGAAATGAAGTTTCTGCTCCCCCTCCCGTTTTGATATTACGTATGCAATATATTGATATGCTTTAGTTGAGTTTGAGTCGAGCTGAACAAATAATGAATGCGAGCGAATATATCAAGCATACAGTTTACTACACACACTATTATGCGTAGCGTTGTTGCGTAGAGTTTTAACGTAACATCATGATTTTTCTTACTGGTTTTACTGAGGAGCGATACAGAATGGAGGAAGAGATGAAATAAAACAAGCTTATAGATGAGATGTAGTGGTAGGCATACTCTCTATGTACGTACACATATAATACGCAGTGCGTGTGATGTGTGAGTTTGTCGAGTGGTAGCTTTATACATACGTACATATATGTAAAATGGATTGAGAATATTCACCAAAGCAGCCAAAGCATGTAATCTTTTTCATTTCTTTCATCTACTCGACTGAAGATTCATTCTCCATCTTCTGTTGATGTTCGCTACAGAGCAGAGAGGAGAAAAATGTTGAAGGTAGAAGTGGAGCAGAGTCCGCTCAGCGGACGTGGAAAAAATATAACGCTATAGTTTAAAGGCAATGCTTGGTGAACGGTGAATGGCAAACAAATGGAATACATCGTAGCCGGCAGTTTCACACAAACGCAAATGACACAAATGCCTTAAAAACAAAATTATTTTTCAAATGAAATGTACATGCGTGAATTTAAAGTTTGCATGTAATACAGAATGTGACCAAGGGCGAGATGTGATGTTAATAATTGTATGTAGATAACATATATATTATTATATCTTCGTATGCAGGCATGTATAGTAATAATGGGAAATTACATGGGATCAGATCACACTTGTGTATGTTGCATGTGTGTGGGAAGTGAATGTGACTATCGTCTGAGAATCGGACTAGTCAACAAAGGCTTGCGTTTTTCACGAACACTAAGTAAGTGTGATATATTTCTCAAGCTCTTCTGAACGGAATCTCACATTTTGCTATACGGTATGGTGTACGACACAGGATCTGTTGGGTTGGGTACCGAATGAAATAAAGCACCCTGATAAAAATACAAAGATTCAAACTAGTGTTCACACCCGAAGATATTGGGAATTATTTATCGTGAAACACTGCAAAATCGCAAAATTGTTTGCAACAAAATATGATTAATTAGAATATCATCAAATCACCATTGCTTCATATACATCCAAGATTTTCTAACACAGTTTATTTTCGCTAATGCAGAGGCATCACTTTGTATATCTGTACATTGTAGCCGCTATGAGTTTATCCACTTGATATTCGTAAAAGGTAAGCAAGGCTCGGCTCATCATGAGCGATTATAATATAATGACTAATGACAAAATTGCTCCATGAATCTGCTGCAATGATATGATGGTGGTAGAGAAGAAAGAGCAGCTCCGTGACTCTGATAAACAAATATGCAAAGCAAACCTAATGATATGCAAAGTTTGATAGCTTCATGGATTGAATATAGCACCATTGATGTGTGTATGCCTTTATATATTTCGATTCAAAGTTTGCATGAAAAAATGCATTTCATTTTTCTCATCGTCATACTTGAATTTGGTTACCCTCCTATTTTCGATTTCATTAGTCTGTAGCGTCATTTTAAGAATGAATGGCGACCGGATATTCAAGTAAGCCGAAATGGAGTGAAGTTAGTACATACATTTATTTTACCGCATGGGGAATATTCCTGCGTATATGTAACTTGATACATAGTGCTCTCATTCCCAATTCTCTTTTTTCCGCCCTCATATAAAAATCTTACGTACCTTTGTAACAGATATAGACAAAGGCTGGCCGATATAACATTTGGGGAATAATAGCCAGCAAGCACAGCATGACCAGCAACCAAAATAATGACATGACATGACAAGGCAAGCAAAAAAGGGAGAGAGATAGAGAGGCGTACGTGAAATAAAAGGGGGAAAAGTCCTCCTCTGCTCAACTATAATCTTCGCAGTAGGAAATGAAATAGATAAATGGGAATAGTCATTCGTTCATTTTCAAGCAAAAAAACACATGCACGCACACACACTCCTGCATGATGTGATGATAAAAGTAAAAATCTCATCTTCATAGTAAAAAACAACATTTGTGAGAAGGAGAGTGCGTACACCATAAATGTAAGCTTTCCTCCCAAAGCTAGGTAAGCTCCGAGGCAGGCAGGGTTCTTCCCTCTTGTCTTGAAAACTTTGCTGGTGGTGGTGGTGGTGGCTGTCAAGTTGTTGCCAACCCAAAAGTTCTACTCTTCTCTTTCCTCTCAGCTCTCTACGCAGACTTGCAGATATGGAAGTGAGGAGTGAAGAGACATAAAATAGAAAACAGTCCATTGTACCGTTGTAAAGCCATAGCGGAGAGACTGACTGGGGCCTGAATCCGTGTCCGGATCCGGGCCACAATTTTAGGGGCCACACCTACCCCACACCACAAGTCTTCGCACCCCAACGGTTAGAGGCCACAACTCAGTAGGGACCACAATTACAATCAGCCACAACTCAGTAGGGACCACAATTACAATCAGCCACAACTTTTTAAATACAAATTCTACTAACTTTATTTAACATCACAAATATGTATTCAAGTTACATTTCGCATTTCAGTATTTAAAATTTAATTTGAGATAATATGCAAATGCCATGTATGAAAGAAGCTATTTTACATTTTGTCCATGCTCCACTTTCATGTTTTAAAACTAGTAACTTAAAACAATAAACGTGATTTGTGAGTTTAAATTGTAAATATTTAATATTTTATGCATAAATTTTGTATTTAAAAAAGTTGTGGTCGTCAGTAATTGTG
>JAHZNC010006811.1:0-16968 GCA_027744095.1 Zhuqinia jingwanae | reverse complement strand
CTTTTATAAACCTTATAACCTTTCTGTGAGCTTATGTCATGTTTTCCTTCCATTCACAAAAAATAACAATCATGCTAGTAACAGTTTTCTATTATATTTAATGAACTATGGTGGTTGGTGTTTTGAATTGTAATTCGAAATTCATCAAGTTTTTTGTCGTTAAATGTGGTGCAATAAAAACACCTATCGTCATCATCATCATGAGAATAACATTTGCCTGTTAAGCCACTCTAATCGTTTCTCTCACTTCATCTACAAATCGGCTGTTTTCATTCAACCATCATCACCATCGTCCTCAAAAAAAGAGCAACAGCTAATTTCACACAATTTTTTTCTATAAAAATGTAGAAAATTATGTGAACGATGAAGTTGAATACACTGCATTATATATTATTGGCAGTTTGGCACATTTATAGTAATGGTTATATGTAAGTACGATGATGATGATAACAAGGTGTTAGGATGAAGAAGAATAGTATAAGAAGCACGTGCTTTGTGTACAAAAACTTAAGATGATGATTATAGAGTCTCCTATTACGGTTATGTTATCGTTCACATTTTGTTTCCCATTACTTCTCTCTCTCTCTCTCTCTCTCTCTCCTTCACTTCCACATGTTTTCTTTTCTGTAAAGTGCAAGCAAATTTATTACCTTGCCGTAAACTAATGAAATGTAAAAGTTTACGGAGAGGGCACGCACTCACTCAAACACACCATTCACTCATTCACCAACTTTATTCATTGCACATCGTCATGTAACAAGACAAGTATGTGCTCATCATATAAGTACCATTATTACAATTATCATAATCATTATTCAAGCAATTTTCTTTGTAAAATGCTTATTTTTTAGAGATAAATTTCACAATAAATATGGAATCCTCCTCACATGACAGTCCGTATATATTGACCATGAGATGTATTTTTGCTGTTTAAAGATATGGGATTCTCAGATGTATACAAATGTGCATATTGCTTTCATATCATAAAAATGTCGTGCACTTACAACAGAGATGCTCCTGTAATATACTTACTAGGACAAGTTACTAGATTTGCATATTATTATTTTTTAAAGCTTAAATATTTCTAGAATATTGTTTATTTCACTTAAAAGTACAACAACAATATTATCTCATTTTTTTTACAGAATCATCGTGGGACTCGTGAGTCAAGAACAAACCCATACGACACCAGTCAAGCAGCAGTGAGTAGTAGACGTAAAAGGTGTAATGACGTCTCACCATTATCACTATCATCATCATCTCACTTCGTATCACCTTCAGAAGAAAAAGAAGAAGCAACAAGCGCGTCATCATCATCAACAAGAAGAACAAGAACAGCCACATCAGCATCTTCCCTTGACAGTGAGGATAAAATTCACGAAGACGGAGGGATAGAAACAATGAGAGAGCTAGATATCCCTCACGCGGCTGCGCTAGACTGTCCCCAGTCTTATTACACCGGTCATCACAACCATCATCATCTTCAACATAATCCATATCAGAGTCATAATGTTGGCCATCATCAGTATCATCAACAAGTATGTCAACTGTCTTTTTTTTTCTTTGAAAAAAATAATAATGCTTGTATATATTAATCATATTTTTATGTTTCCCATCCGTTTTTCTTCTTCTTTGCGTTGCGTTGTCGATAGCATTTCCCTTTTGCTTACTTTCCTCTTGATACAAGTTGTCTGCTGGTATTTACGTGTAGTAAAATATTAATGTTGAATGAGACGCATGATAAGATCGATGCCGCGTTTTTTACTGATAAATAAATGCACATAAAATTTTAATGCATGTGCATATGTATAGTGTGCACATAGTACCTACATATACATTGTAGTATCCTTTACACACCATCATGCATAATATGTAATATGCAAATTGTTTGTTTGCCTCATAGAACAATTGGATGATATTTTATTAGTGAATAATGTATGTAATTTCTCTATAATGCGCGCGTAGTGGGTAGGGAAATAAAAGTACAAAATTGTTAAATATGTCCCACATTTGAGAAAAATAATAAGAGAAACTGATAAGTTTCCTTTATTTTCTACAAATATATAGAAGCCAGTAAAGACGTATTTATATTTATTTTTGTTTTATCGCCCAAACTTTTATTTTACTCATGCGTCTCTGCTTGATACTTTGTTAGGTTTACGTTTTTGATCCATAAAATTGTATACTGTTGTCACTTAGAATTATGTTTTTGAGAAAATGGAGTCTGTCACAAGTTCAGCCGCTCGCAGCTTTGCTTTTCTGTATGAAAAATATTTCACGTTTTCCAAGGTTATTATACCTATTTATGTCCGTGAAGGAACATTTTATGTGTATGATTACAAACAAATATTTGTGTACTTTTGGCTACAGAACTTTAAAAAAAAAACTTGTGACACAGCAACTCCGGAAGAGTGCAAAGTGGTTTGAACTGTGCATTACATTGGACAAAGAGCCTAAATAAGTATACATATATATAATATATGGGATGATGTGATGATAAGGAGCAGCTTATATATTTACAGATATTTACTTATTTTTCTCTCGTCATGTTGTCTCAAATTACGTAGAAAAAAGAGAGAATATTTATGCCTTTTCCCCCATTTACTGTACTGTTTACTAATGTAAATTTATAGGTTTCCTCAAGTTGAATTTGGTTCACTTCAAGTTTTCTCAGACCGATACCCAAGTTGAAGTTATCCCCCGACTTTCTTTTAGTTTCCCACTCTGAGAATATACCTCAAGTGATAACGGCGGTAAAACGCGTTACTTTATAAAGTCTACAAAAGTTGAGCACTTGCACGTGTGCAAAGAGAATATTTTGTTGTCTCTCATCTTCCTATTATCATGATAACACTTGTAACGAAGTTGAAACTTGCTACATACATATTTTATTCTTGGTTTGCGTGTATTTATTTTATGCGCAAAAGGAAGTATGGGTAAGACATTTATAAGTGCTTTTATTTCTTTAAAATATGAAATATGCATAGCCTTGCATTAAAAATAAATAAATAAAACCATAGTAACAGTAGTAAAGTGGATCCGCTGTTTGAAAACAGACATCCAGACAGGCATTCAGACATACAGTCAGACAGAGTATCCTTATAATATGTAATCTAGCGGCTCTAAAGAAGAAAAATAATCTTCTACCCCCGGTGGTAGGCTATCAGTTGCAAAAAATAGAAGTTGAAAATTCGAAACCCTTTTCGAATTATCATGGAGACAGACGGACAGAGTGTCCTTATATGTAACCTAAGCGCTTCCATCTAAATACTTTTCTAAACTACATTGCAAGATTTTACAATTTGAGATCAGTTGTCAACCCTTTCAATTTTAAGGGAACACTTCCAAAATATGTACAGACATATAATATTGATATATTATGTTGAGAGAAGAATATGGCGAATTAGTATTGGATCAAATCGTATACTTTTGCTTATTTTTGGTACAATTGAACAAGTTGTAACTCATGTCCACGTCTAAATATATTTAAATTTGCCATTATATAGTCCTAAAAAAGGATTGCCGATGGGGCTGGGAATAGCATTGGTACTTTTTGTGAAAAAGGATTTTCAGTACCTCGTTCTCACAATTAAGTTTTTACTCAATGTATTGCATTCACTCGACTCAAGACACAGTAACCTTGCACGATAAATCGGTATTTCGAGACATGTGGTGGAAAAGGAGCATGCCTACATACATACATACATGCATACTTTTTTTTCTTATGGAAAAATGGTAGAATGTAAGGAATGCAAAACAAACTCGGCTGAGGTTACTCCAAATTAAATATTCGAGTGTTTATTACTAAATTATATTAAGGGTGTACAATGATTCAATTATTTGTATTCATTTAACTTCAATCCATTGCTCAATCACCTCCATGACAGTTGACTGCTATGTATATGTATTTTAGAGTTTAACTCAACACATCCAATATACAACGTTAATAATAAAACTTGGTCTAAATTTTGGCAACCCAAAAAAATGATCACTTAACAGTCGACAGATCATTCAAATTGAAACAGTGAAGAGTATAAAACTCAACCTATTACAGTTTGTTGTACACTCTTTCGCTTACTTTACAGGTGTATATTTGTATGTGTGCATAGATATATACTACTACTCGTCCTATTTCACAGTGTAGTCGTGCAACGGAGGTGCCTCAAGATAAATATCGATAACAATATTGATTTTTTTACACAGTATGTTGTTTAAGAGCCAGGCCTTGAAGTGCCACTTGAGTCATTGGCCACGAATCACGATTACACATAAAAATCAACACAAAAGCATTTATGTACACGTTACGTACGTGTAGCCCGTACCTTTTTTTAATATCTTGATATATATCAGCTCATTTGTATTGCATCTATTAGCTTGTTGTATGTGCGACCAACAACACCGCCTTCATATCACCAATATCGATTTTAAGAAATTTTACTCTCTACCTCAATTGTCCATAGTTCAAAGGATTATTGTACCCACATTTATACATGTATATACAATACACATACACATCTCAGTATCTTTAAAGTTTTCTACTACATTTCGAAGTGATAAAGTTATAGCTGTGTATGAGAAAGTGATTGAAAAGGCGTTCGCACATTCCGTTTTTTTTCTGAGTTACAGCCATATGCTATATAAAAACAACATGTAGTCCCAATCAGTTTCCACTTGGCTATTGAACAGAGAGTCCTTAAGGTTTGTGCTACAAATTGACTCCTCTTACGTAAAAACAACTAATGCAAAGATGAATAAAAAAATTTATAGCTATATATGTTGCAGACGGCCGTGTTTCTTTATCGTTTTTGTCGTCTGTATACTTATGTACATATATTGTATATAGGTATCCAATACAAAGTACGATACATGACTACAGAGAACTGATGTCTGGTGATGGTGTAACTGACAAAATCTTTTTTTTTCAACTTCGCACTGATTTCCCCTTGGATTTTAGAGTATCTGTAGATGAGCTGAAGGGCAAATATAAAAACCAAAGATTATGACGAATCGTGCACAAACGTGAAGCAAAGAAAGTCATGTCTTAAAATATATACATACATCAATGCACATATTATACACAATATTATACGAAATTCATATTAAGAATTGCATTGTTAAAAGTTCGTGCCTCATCGTCGCTATCACAAGTCAGAATGTTACAAACGCAATACAATGCCTATTTTTCATCAATTTCAGAAACGTAATAATAATAACAACAACAATAATAAGATGTGTTCATATTTTTTCACTCAGGCGAATAACTTTTTTTTAGATGTCCACATAATTTCATGTGCCACTCTCTGTCAGCCTTTGGGACAGCAAATACATTCCTTATTAGGTACTATATACGTACATACAGTTTCTCATAAATTAGATTTCCATGGAAACACACTATTAAAAAATAGGCATATCGAACGTCATAAAGGAAATATTTAATACATCCAAAAATAATTTCGAATTTAACTGGGAAGGCTAATAGTATATATGCGCTTGATTGACAGGAAAACCTTTATATTCGTGTACCAAAACTTTCTGAACGTGTCTATATTTTTTGCTAATGATAGGAAATGTTTGAATTCAACAATCCAGGAAATGAGTATAAGGAAATATTATTGCATAGTATAGTGGGATTGGGAATCTGATATTATTATTATTATTATGTAATGAAGATATTTCACAGTCCCACAAATCTCTTCATCTTTTCTTCATTCAATGAAACTTGGAGCAAAAAGAAAACAAAAATAACAACCCAAAGGCTCATATCATCTGTGCATCATATCATGATGATGATGTGGTAATATATGTAACCTAAGTAATCAAACCAGAGCCTATGCTCATTATGTGCATTTCCTTCTCTCAAAAAAGTTAAATAACAATAATAATAAGCTCATGTGTATTATATGTACATACATACAATATGTACATATATTCAACATTTCTAGATAATTTGCAATGCAATGAAAATAATTTATACATTCATGTAATATACATATAAACAAAATTCAACATTCAGCATTTTTTTTCTCTCTCTTCACTTTCTTCGTTATAATTTTACAAATAAAATAATCACGGTGCTATGCAAGTGAGTAAATACGATCATATCTTCTCTGTTTGTTTTCAGAAAAAAAGAGATTTCGTGGGTTACTCTTTGCGGTTTACTACTACTACTAACAATATGATAAACTTGTTTCTGCAAAATGAGTGTAGTGGTGGTGGTAGTACTACTACTACCGTAGTAGTATCCTTTATGAGATCTAACCTCGAGCTTTTTACTTTTGTCAATAAAGATTGCAATTTTTGGGGGTGGTGATGTTGTGTGGCAAGTGAGAGAACGTGAGGGACCTTTTCACAGGATCAGTTTACAAAAGTATCAAGTGTATTTTGAAGTCACATACCTATGTTCGCTATTTATATTAAAACATACATTGTTATGATTCTTATCTGCATAGTAGACGACAATTCTTTTCCTATACAAGTATATAATAATGTCGCATGTAATGTATCGTTTACGGCGGAATGACATTATGCAAAACAGTTTGTTTTAAGTATTGCTTATTTATGAAAATTTAACTGTTTGTTTGCTAAAAGATAATTAATTTAGAAAAATATATTGCGTGGCTCATTTACGCTTCAAGTATCTGTCTACATTTGCTTCACTCCTTTTTGTGTGATACGTTACAACCAAAATAGTATACTGTGTTGTGTTATGCAATCCACTTACTGAATATTGTCAAACTTTTAAGGGCATATGCTATAGAAATCTCTTAAAGAGGACTTTAATGTGCCACTTCTATTCTCAAAGTGTCCTTCAAACACATGAAATACATTTAAATACAACGACATTTTTTATTCAAATGATCTCTTTCGTTCCTATTTCGTCTTTGGTGGGATATTTATATTTATAAATTGACAATTCAAATGTATTCCCAAGAAGCAAATGTATAAATATGCCATGTAAACAAAATATAATTGTCAATCGATTGAAACTTGAATGCACACAATAGTCAAGCCAAATATTGAGCCTTTTCATAATTATCATTATTCATAAAGGGAAACCTGTATTTGTTGTGAAAGAATATGTGTTTGTGTAGTAAGTACAAAAATAGCCAGACAATTCAGACAGTTGACAATAAACATAAAGTTAACAAATATTAATAACAAATAATAACAAAATAACATTGCATATAAAGAGCTCAACGAGATATAAATATTATCTTGTTTGAAATTGGGACAGAATACATTCAGCTTTCCTAATATAACCCAACTTACTATGCGTATTATGCCTCTTGTAAAAATACCTGCAATCATTAAGCCATATAAGTATTTGGTATTTTAATGTTAAACGCTTATCTCTGATTGGCAAACTACAGACCTTGAGAACTGAAATTAAATTAACAAAAGAATAGTGCGACATATAGTCTCCACTAAACATCTGTACTATATTGACATAATTATTACCGTCTAATTAGAGAAATGAATTCCCATTATATTGTTGCGTATAAATTTCCATTTGGACTCTCTCCTCTGATTTTTTCTTCAATCAAATGTTAGTTCTACGACGTCATCGCTTCTTACCGACTCTTTGCTTGACTTGCTTCATCACAAAAATAAAAAGTAAAAATTTATTCGTAGAACTGAGTCTCTTACAAAAATTAGCCAGGTAAATATACATATAAATAATAAATACATGCATATTTGTAGGAATGCTTGTTGTGCTTGCTTGTAAATTATGTACTATTATTATGTATCTCCGCCGACATACCAAAACAACATATTTAAAACTTTTTCTTTCTTTTATGATGTCTAAATGTCAGCAAATTTCGTATATCTGTCAGGCAGTCATCTATCTGTCAGGAACTTTTTTTTACATTTTCATTTCATTTCATGAATATGAATGAACATGCCAACTACTAACTGAATGAAAAAAAGATTGTTTCTTTTTCTATGACTACCACACAGAAAAGAAGAAGAAAGATGCGTACGTCATTATTACCAACAACCTTAGAGGAGAAGTGAGTTTTGAGTGTGCGAAATCCAGTAATAGGATCGTTGAGGGAAATCCTAGCTCGTTCAATATATTTTTAATAATAATACACACCAACTTGCTCTCACTCATGGTATTGTGTATAGTAAATTATATATGAAATTTAACCACACGTGTTTCGAAAATATTACCTTTTTGTCATGTGTCAACTAATGCCGTATTATATAGTACCCTCACATATAGTATATAGGCAGAAAATGAAGATAGTTTCGTTTAAGTTACAATTTATGATGTGAAGTTGGAACATCTCCCATTGCATCCAACCAAGAGCCTTCATCATCATCACTGGCCAACTAGCAACTTGTATACTGGCCCAAATACAAACTATTCGATGGTGATGATATTGTGTGCGGCAATATACATAGCAGCAGCTTGTGCTGTCAAAAATTATTAATAATATTATTATATTGTAATGCACTCCCTCTCTCCTCAGCTCAATTTCCTTGCCATTTTACTAGATTTGCTGATTTTATGAATGAAAGTGTCATGTCTTATAGACCACCCATGTTCGCTGTTTGTGTCAGTGAGAGCATAATAATTATATTCAGAGTCAAAATGCAAAATCACTCTCTGCTGATGGTGTAGCAGCAGCAGTAACATCATTATGATCATCATCCTCTTCTTCTCCTTCTTCCTGTCTTGACGTATGACAGACAGTTTAAATCTGGGTAAAAAAAACCTTCATATCAGTTGACGCATATGTAAATATTATGAACTTCTTTAAAGTGCACTCTTAAAGAACTCGTTAGGAAAAAATTTCATTGTATGCTCTCGCGTTCCGCTTTGCTTTTTATAAATAAATAAATATTATATTGCACTGTCAAGAAACCACACACATGCATACATGTATTCAACCTGAGGGACAATCGATCCAAGTTTGCGTAGCAATATTAAACGTTGAAACTAAATTGCTTTCCCTTCATAATAATAATAATAATAAAACGTTAAAATTTGATATGATAATATAAAAAAATTCACCCTTTTTGAACGAGCTCGCTTCAAGAATGTAGCTGTAAAATATGCAGATATGTAGGTATAGATATCATTTTTTTAACTGTTCGTTGAGTGTATGTATATACCTACCCGAATATTATTAACCAAGCGTATTTTGTGCATATTATTGGCAAACTAGATGCATGTTTGTGTGTGTTCGCGATAAATACACTTTTTTCGCTTTTATTCACGTGCATCATCTTTTATCTTCATAATCCTCATTCAATTTTCGCATTCATTTTCCCTTTTATGGAAAATGAATTATACATACCTGCCTCTTGATCGAATTTTAATGCATCTTGGGAAGAAACTTCATTTTTTTTAGTTTACAACGCACCGTTGCATACCTTTGTTGTTGAGCAGGTGACTATCACCTTTCTAATATTCAAGTGCATACAAAAAAAATGTACGCTCGTTCACACACAATCACACACGCAGTCAGCAGTGCTTGCTAGCTAATCGTGGACGTGATTTATTTACAACATTTTTTTGTACACCATCCTCTTCATTTACTGTTCCGCACAGGGAGGGTGTGTGTATGTGTGTTGATGACTATAGCGCTGGCTTATTGCAGTTTAATGTGTTTTAAAGTTGAAAGATCATACCGATAACAACTTCTATAATGTATGTATTATGTTTATGTATTTACCTACATAATGTCCAACAGTAAGTCAGTAGAATTGGTTTCTTTCTGTCATTCTTACAGCTCACATGATTTTACATGATGCATAATAGTTATTATTACTGTCATGTAAATACTCATGTCATTGGTGTACACGTGATTTTTGCTACAAAATGGAATTGGTTTCCCTTTTAAATGCCAGCCACGCATTTTGGAACTACAAAAAAGAAGCAAAAATAATTTTAATAGTACCAGTCATCAATCAGCAACGCACAAAAACCACATTTTATACCCTCTTAGGAGTAATCTGTGAAAAATCTCAACCAATTTGATTAAGTCAAAACGGCAAATGGGGTCATTGGAAGCTGTATACAACAATAGTACTGAGTACTGACTGCTCTTATGCCCATCATCACCAAACTATAATTGCACATTGACAACAACAACAAAACTTAAACATGGCTTTTTGTGTACTTATTTTTAAACTGGTGCATTTTGCCTCTTTCTTGCTTTTTTAAAATGCATTCTATTATTTAGTTTCTGTTACAAAAAGGGGATTGATGTCTATTTATGGAAGTTCATTCTTAATTCTCCTACCTGAATATTCTATGTATAGCTTATTATGATATACAATAATCATAAAAAAATTTAACCGAAAATAACATCTTATCAGTTCATTTAACAGCGGTTAACTATCATGTACAACTTTGTACACATATTATAAATAAAATAATGAGATGTATGTGCATTTTTTATTGCCCCGCGCGTTTCAATACCAATTTAATCATGGCACTAAAAAGTTTGTAAAAATGTTGTTGAGTGCAGAATTATTTTTCAAATGCACTTCAAATGAAGGGCTAAAATTTTCAAGTAGGCTGAATAAAAGTGATAAAAAATAAATGAAATTGTAATGCAAAAGCAAAATGATGAAGAGATGCTGCGGCGGTGCGGTGGGTACAAAATCAAAAGCTACACGCATTATTATGAAAGCTTTTTTTAAGTCCTATTTTCACGCATCATGTACATACATAAATGTATATGTATGTCTTCTTCACAAACATGCATGGCCTCTGTCTGTAAACAATTTTGTGTGCGTGATTTAACCAAGGAATTGTGCATCATTGTATAATAATAACTTGTAGAAAAGAGTAAAATAAATATTCATACAAATCATCCAACCTATTATGACAACAGCAACAACAACAACTTATACAGTGAATTATACATATATGAAAATGAATCATGCAAACTGTTACAAACAAGACGTTGTTGTTGATAAACAAGGACAATGAAAATGAAAAGTCGCTGTACGTATTTGGAGACAGAAAGTTTTTACCGTGTGTTTTCTCACTAAATTGAAATGCCTCGCCTCGCAACGGACGAAGAGGAAACTGACAGAAGCGAAATTTGAAATTATGAGGAAACATTGATTATATCTATAAATGTACTTAAAAAAATGTACGAAAAGAAGAATAATGGAATTGAATGAAATAAAGACGGATATGCTTGCACAACCATATCTTTTGCAAAATAAAAAAATATGACATACTCTTGAAGAAGAAAAAAAGTAAAAGTAATGCTGGTAACAACCGTGGCCGTAGGCGGTGGTTTACAAAAAAAGAGCCAAGCCATTCTTGTTGTTACCTTACAACGTATAAGGCAAATAAATGGACAAGCTTGGCTTGCCTATTTATGCGAGTAACCATCAATTAACGTTGAAATGTGTGAAAACGCATAATCCTTGTAGTATGTAGTTAGTGGGTGCAAGTGCCATAAAAAACTATTTATTTTCCCCAAGTTTATTTATATGCTATAATAGTATAATATCAAAATATTGTGTGATTTCTTTCTTTAAAAAAATAAAAGTACTGCTACGCACATGACAGGTATTAAGTATTTATCATATATCTTTCTAATCAGTGGCTCATTTTTTCAATCAGTGTGGCGGTTCGGGTCTACTTGAAACGTTACCAGAGGCGGAAAGTGAGGAAGAAGAATGTGACAACATTTCTCCAGCAGGTGGAAAGAGTGAGGAACTGTATCGAATGACAAGGAGTCCACTTGTTTCGTCTGTCTCCCCTTCCTCCTCATCTTCATCGACCTCTTCAAATGACTCCAGCCCCCAAGTTGAATTTCCGCCTGAATTCGTCTCTCTTCTAGAATCATCCTTTGGAAATGGTAGACTTCAAGTGGCCAAAAGTCTAGAGGACTTTGGAATGTTGCAACAGTGTGAAGCGGAGAATAAAAAGATTTCTGCTTTAGAATCAATCATTAGACAATTACGTGATGAGCTCAAAGAGTGCAAAGATCAAAACGAGTTGTTGGAATTCCGACTGTTGGAATTGCAGGAAATCAGTGCGCCCCCCGTTCGACCTCGGCAGGTTTGTGAGATTATTTTTGTACCAATCAACAACATAAAAATAATATTATACACATATTTATATTACTCAATGTTAATGTAAAATGCGTTTCTTATGATGCCGACATCTTTAAATGCTGTATGTCTTGATTTGCATACTAACATTCTAATGCAAACGCGTGTTTTAATTAGCTTTGTTTAATTTATTTGATATTAGGTTAATGCTGTTGAGGCTGACGAAGAAGAAGGAGAGGATGAAGAAGAGGAGGAAGAAGAAGAAGAGCCCAAGATTTTAGCCGGAGTTATTGACGGAAATTCTGAGAGAAGCAAAAGAGTTGTCGCATGTTTACCTAACTCGGTAAGTATATCTTTTGGTAGCGTAGCACTTTCGCTATACATATATATAACACACTTTTGTTGTGGTGAATACTTCCTTTAAATGAAGGAGAAATATATTTTGTTCCCACTGGTCTTTTTAAGTACAAGTAGTGGTAAGAAACATACATGTTCGGAACACATTCATTTCCATAATATTAGTGGTAAACATTTAGAGTGGCCGTTTGGAGCCGCCTTATTATTCCTTCATTTTTATAAGTTAGTAAGTATGTTGTAATGTTCTACTGCTTGAATAAAGCATAACATGCATTGAACGTTCCCTATTTATAATACGCCTCATATACAATAAATGGAGTTTAGAATTTGCCCTAGTTGCTAAGAAGAACAAATAGCTGAAAGTATTACAATTGTAAAACCCTAAAGTATAGATTTATGTAGAATTTACCCTTTGCCGTATTTTATAAACGCGTTTATTAACATATTTTCAATTCCCGTATGTTTATACAGGCGGATCCAGACTTTGAAGGTGGCAATGGACACGCCAACGTGACTGAGTCGAGAAGTTCCTGTAGTGACTGTTCCGAAAGTTTATCATTACAGGAGAGTGGCATTTTTGATAGTCAATCCACTGAAGACTCACCCTTGTCAAGTGTTTGCCGCCTCACAATTAGCCGTGAGCTTGTCAGCCTCACGTTTCAAATTGAGGAGCTACTTCGGAGATTCAACGAGGGTGTCGATGAGAGTGGTTCAGGATCGCCGGGAATAATAGATAGTTTGTGTGTGTCTACACGACGAGGAAAAACGAGCCATGATCTTGCCTCGGAGCTCCAGTCATGCCGACAAAGGATCCAAGAATTTGAGCGACGCCTTGCAGCCATGTCCGATGGGAATTATATCCAGGGTTTGGAAGAGAAAGTGAATTTCCTTCTAAACGAGAATCGTAGGTTAGAGGATGAGCGAGCTGAGATCGAGGAGGCCGAAAATGACAACAGACTCATGTGCCAACGGTGCGGCTTCCATATCTTTTACACTTACTACAGCTTTTTTCTTTCATTTCCTTCGTTTTCTATTATTGCGGATTGAAGGTAACTCTGCGAATAGAATTTCTCAGAGGATTAGTACACTATTTTCGCAACATGTTGCCAAGTACAATCAATACAACGTGATAAATATGTACAAAAAGGGTTTATTTCATTCTAGGTTAAACATTAAAAATGCAAAGTTTATTCTGAATCTAGAAAGGCAAAATTAAAATTATACCATACCAGTTATTATCTCCGTTCAAGTTTTCTTCTTTTCCTTTCCTCGTTTATGTTACAAATTATTGTGTTTGGTTGTTTTGTTTTAACAATTTCTTCCTCTCCTTTTGTGTAGGCTGGAAGAAAAACTTGGGCAGCTACAAAAGAAAAAATTACTTTTACAAAATAGACTTGCAGCGGAAAAGAAATGTATTGAGCAGCTCCGGATTAAAGTTCTTCAGATGCAGGAGAGGGAGGAAGACCTATGTTCTCAAATCAGTCGAGTTGAAAGTCTGCTGCAGAATTACGAACAAAGAAACTTTGAATTGGAGGAGTCTTGCATAGAAATGAAATGTTCAGTTCAATTTGTAATTCATTCCATACCAATATTTGTTTTGTGCTATTACGGCACTCTTTTGAGAAGAGCCCACAAGAAATGCACAGCCGGTGTCAGCTTTCTCCTAAGTTTCCCGTCCACCTCTCGTCAAGTAGAGAACCTAGGTCGGTATTTGCATTTTACCAGCAATGGCAACGCTAGCAGAAATAACGATGGATGTGCCTTTCCACCTGTTCCAGATGTTTCTGTCAGTTCCAGTGCATCAAGTCGCAAGCATAAATTGGGGGAAATTTCCACAACTACAACTGATTCTGGAGATGTGGAGCCACAACTAAAGAAACTAAGGAGGATATTAGATAGAAATGGGATATCATGTTTCTGTGATTGTGCCAAATGTGGTAGCAACTTAAACAAAAATGACGATGATAGATCAAAGGGATCATCATTAACGACTAGTTCGGAGGCACAAACAGGAGAAGAATTGTGGAAACAACTTCTGGAACAAATGTTTGCCGAGCAAAAAAATGAATGGCAGAAGGCCGAAAAAGTATTATTGAAGAAAATTGAGATTCTTGAATGTGATATTGATAAATGTCAGGAAATATTCGATCAAGAGAGAGGCAACTTGATTAAGATGTATGAGCTAAAGCTGGCGGAAAAAGAATCTCAACTAAAGGAAACTCAAACGTGTCGGAATGAGAAGCGAGATTTGCAGGAAAAGTGGAATTGCCTTATTCAAGAACTGGAACAATTTGCACTTTATCTCGGGAAAAATCTGAGTGAACGTGATGAAACTGATGAGGAAGAAAAACATCCACTATTTCAAAGTGGGTCCCGAATTGGATACAACGTTTCTCAAGAAGTAGCAGCAGCAACAGGTTTCACAACCACTACCCCATCCTCTAGTGAAAATATTATGACAGTATCGACAGCAGAAGCACTGAAAAGTGAACCAAGGGTGTCCAGCTTTATCAACACTTCAATTATCCATTCATCCATTGCATCACAAAATGAAGACAAAAATACGTGTGAATCTGAGGTTCAACAAAAAACGCGGCTAATTTCCTGCTTACAGAATAGCTTGAGGGAACACTTGAACACGTTCGAGAAACGGGAGAAGCATTTGTTAGATGAGATTGATCGACTGACAAGAGAAATAAGAGAAAATATCCATTCTGAAGAGGACAACCAACAACAAGGAAGCATGATTGCTCACCTAAGTCAGGAAAATGAGAGACTCATGTCCCTATTCCAAGACCATGAAAAGGTGTGGGGCGACTTGCAACAACTACAGGAAGAGCATGAAAAACTAAAGCTCCAGGTTGGCAACATAGTCACACTCCGGAAGAAGCTGGAAGAGTCGCAGAAGATGGAAACGGACATGCGGGACCGGTTAGAAGAGCTGGAGAGAGTTGAATTCCAACTTAAAAGTCAAATTTCTCAGCTAGAAAAGAAGGAGCAGAAAGGCCTGGAAAAGATTCAGCAGCTGCGAGATGAAATACAATTTTTACGAACCAAATGCTGTCAACTCCAAGATGACATCGACGGAAGAGTCACAAGGGAATCAAAATATAAAAGTGAGATTCAGGCTCTCACTGCCAGGCTGAAAGAAAGTAGTTTGGAGCTGGAGGAAAAAGAAAGCCAATTAGAAAGCAACGAAACTGCATTACAATCTCAGGTTAGAATGGAATAACCATAAGTACATATCATGTTTGTTTTTTTACTCCAAAAACACATTTCTCACATATCTATACGTATATATATTTCTTCGCAAGTATCTGAAACATGCCACGCTATACACAAACAAATAACTTCATTGTCTTTTTCTGTCAGTATCATTATTATTGGAAGTGGTAGGGCAACAACCATCTTTCATAATCAGCTTGTGTGCTGCTTACAAGTCACTCTCTTTTTTTAAAAGAATATGATATGCTTTCTTTGTATCTCAAACTGTTTCCCTGAGAAAAAATACTGCCTTCACAATTTGGAAAGTAAACGGAAAGTGAGTCCCAGTTGACTTCATTGCTTGCTTGTCTAAAAATAAATAATAACATCTCTGGCAGAAATGGAGAAAATCGTTTCAAAATAAAATGTCGTATAGCAAAAGAAAACAATTCTTTTACTGCTTTTTTAGCTCTTTCGAGAAACTTTAAGAAAGTAAACAAAGGAGTGTAAAGTCGATAGTTATTCATGTCGACAATAGGTGCATATATATATATTGTGTAGATATTTGGGATACAAATGTGTGTATAACCATATATCTAGTTCCGTTCACAATAAAACATTGTTTTTAGTTATTCATTCATTTCATAAGATAGGCATAACACATACAGTTGTTAGAAAAGTTCGTATTTTGACTTCTTTTTTATGACTTCCGTGTTTTTAGATACAAAGGCTTAAAAATCAGCTTGGAGAACTACATCAAGCTTACGCTGACACAGAATGTTCCAATGGAATGCTACGAGAGGAAGTGTCCTATCTCGAGGTACGAAATTAAAATGATGCATTAAGTATAAATACTACTATCAAAATGTATGTTTTGAACATTGTATATGCACTATTTTTCTTTTAGCGTTTTTATTTCTCATTTTTCGTTTTTATCGTTTCTGTGACATGAACTTCTTTAATGGCACATTTTCCTGAATATTATTGCCACCATCATCATCTTATTTTATGCATTCAATTTTTGCACGTGTTTATTTTTTAATGCCTCTTTTTATACAGAGGACTGTTGAAGAGGCAATTGCCAAGGCAGTTCAGAGTGAGAATACTGTTACAGCACTCAGTCGGGAATTAAAGCAGAAGGATTCGACCATTGAAGAGTTGCAAAGGAAGCTGGAACAGCTTACGACAACAGAAACTATTGCTGGCAATGTTGCTACATCCCTTTCTTCATCAATAGCATCAGCCATGAACCCAAATGACCTTGCTGTCTTTAATAAACATGATGGTGGCCTTCATGGAGTGGCTCGAGATGTGGAGGAAGTTGTCACCCTTTTACAGGTTTGTTTTTTTTAAACGTGTGTGTGTGCAATTTTT
>JAHZNC010006810.1:0-17522 GCA_027744095.1 Zhuqinia jingwanae | reverse complement strand
GAAGCCAAAAAGAAGATGGAGTCGGAGGATGTGGAGAACCACTCCATAAAGGAACAAAATGTCCCAGCAGCTGGCCCAGGATTAATTGGATTCACTACTGCAGGTGGAAAGAAAGTTAAGATATCTGATAAGGCGATGGATGAAGCCAAAAAGAAGATGGAGTCGGAGGATGTGGAGAACCACTCCATAAAGGAACAAAATGTCCCAGCAGCTGGCCCAGGATTAATGGGATTCACTACTGCCGGTGGAAAGAAAGTAAAGATATCTGATAAGGCGATGGATGAAGCCAAAAAGAAGATGGAGTCGGAGGATGTGGAAAAGGACTCCAAAAAGGAACAGAATGTCCCATCAGCTGGCCCGAGTGCTGGGTTCATTGGATTCACTACTGCCGGTGGAAAGAAAGTAAAGATATCTGAGAAGGCGATTGATGAAGCCAAGAAAAAGATGGAGTCGGAGGATGTGGAAAATGACTCCAAAAATGAACAGACGAAAGCACCATGTGGACCTAGTGCGGGATTAGTCGGACTCGCTACAGCGGATGAAAAACAAGTGAAGATATCTGAGAAGGCGATGGAGGAAGCCGCCAATGTGTCGGATGATTTTGGAATTGTCA
The DNA here is from genome assembly GCA_027744095.1 of Zhuqinia jingwanae. Taxonomy (NCBI): domain Eukaryota; kingdom Metazoa; phylum Arthropoda; class Collembola; order Entomobryomorpha; family Paronellidae; genus Zhuqinia; species Zhuqinia jingwanae. The sequence goes on along the minus strand of JAHZNC010006810.1, from coordinate 16,909 downwards.
ACGAAGATGTACGGAAACCCGGTTTAGGTGGACCTTGTCCAATTGAATCTGTTGGTAATTGTAGCGTGTTGTCCCCGGAAGAGTCTAACGAGGTTGCGGACTTAACTCGACTACTGCTAGAGGACATTACACAAACTGATGATTCTGTTTGGGCAAACAATAAGGCTAATGGTCCCTCGTTGTCAACACTTGAATCCAAAGGGAACATTATCCCCTTAATGAAGCTTGCCGTTGTACGTGTCTACCCAATTATTTTCTGTTTGAAATCTGGTAAAACAAACACTTTTATCAGCGAGAAGGCATACCTTCGAAACCAAGTTAGTATGGCAAAGAAGAAAGAAGATCTTCGGGAAAGCATGCTACCGGAAATCGAGGACAGAGTTAGAAGAGATTTGTTGACAAAAAAGGCATATGTGACATTGGACAGCAAAGGTTTAGAAGAATTAAGCATGGAAGATTGCATGATGTTGTATATGAGTGGAACAGAAGATGGGGCAGATACTGATGTAATGAATAATATGAGCTGGTCAAAGAAGAGCGAACTGGCCCAAGCACGTTTGGAATTCCAGGAAAAACTTAGGGCTCAAGTTGAGAGTGAGTTTGCTGCATTTTGGGATACAATAGAGCCACACAAAAGTGTCAGCCGATTGTTAAAAGTTCGCGTGTTAGACGTCAATACTTATGTGAGTGGAATTTCCTCTCAACCATGGTACGGGATCGTTTCCATATGGAACCCTAATGAAGATGTGGTTACTTCACTCAAAGAAAACCAGGTGTTTGAGTTTCATGAGTTGAAGCCAAGCAGTTTTCAACCCTACGAAGAAGTTAGATTAACCACGACGAAAGGGACCGTCATTCATACCACAGAATCTCCTTTAGCACAGTCCCCGTTTTCACGGAAACTATGTACCATACAGGAAATTGTCGCGGAGAACTTTACACCGACGTTCCATGAACTTGATACCATTGGGGTAATCGAAACCATCGATCCTTTCAGTACCTCTGATGGACAAATCATTCATTTATCGGATCAAAGAGGACACGTATTGAAAATTAAATTCTGGGATTCTTTAGAGGTATTCATTAATAATATTTACTTTTAACAAGTATTATGAACTAAAAGTCTTGTTTTACACATTCTTAATTTTATAAATTTTTTAGGTAGCTGGAGTTGGAGACTTGATGAAGGTTGGAACTATCATCGCATGCATAAATTTGCAGTGGAGACTAACCAGCAGTGGAAATTTGATGGCTTTCGCTCAGGATGTATCCTTATTTAACAGCAATATCAAAGATGATTATATGCTCAAGGAATATAATGATCTGCGTACAGCCAAACTAGCTAATGTAAGTAATTATATTTATGGAGTTAATATATCGGCAAACTGCTGCAATCAATTAACTGTTCCAATGTGAATACGACAACCATGTATTTCTTATTTAGGACGTTGCCGCTGCAGAAGTTCTACGACGGTCAAAGCTTCTGCAAGTAAATTGCACCTTGGGATCCAACACTGTTGCGACATTTAGACTTGAGAAGAACGAAGCATTTGTTGTTGAACACTTTCCAGATGCAGTATCCAATACTGGTAGGCGATTTTCTACTAAGCGACGACATTTGGAACAATACGAGGAACCCCCTCCTCTACCACCCGTATGTAGTCCAGCTAAGCGTGGCCGAATTTCTAAGAAGTTTGTAGCTCCTCGACGAATGAGTTCAAACCCCAAGTAGTCTATAACTGTGTAAATAAATGTTCATGAATAAATATGTATTGTACTTGTTGACTGATTATTTTAATGATGCTACCAGTGACCTGATGATGCACAGTACAAATTCTTAAAACGAGAGATGATCCGATAACGTTGTGAAATAATAAACCATGTTAAAATAATAATAAATACAATGAAAAGGGTGCTTTTTAAATAAAAGAGTTTGAGTTTATCATGAATTGTTGATTTATTGTAATTATTATTTTATTTTATTTTTTACCACATATCTCATCTTCTGAATAGAAGTAACATATAATATATAGGGTGTCAGGAATTAGTAAGGTTTTTAAAATTGCTCATACATTTAAATAATTAAAACAACAGCAAAATAAATTAGCGAACGGTATTGACAATATCATCAATTTTCAAAAGTGCCGCAAGAAACTCAGTAGCTAAATTAATAGCTGAAATAGTAACAAGACTCGGCTGGACCACATAATCTTCCATCGCATTTGCTGTTGACCCTGTCCGGATGTTGTTTATGTTTAATCCTGCATTCTTGTTCCCGCTGGCATGAAGCTTTCTTAGCTCCGTAATGGTACTGATGGCTGGCAAACCGGCGTTTTCAGCCAGTGTCATTGGAATGACTTCAAGCGCTTCTGAGAATCCCTTATAACAATATGAATTAACTCCAGTGAGTTCCATCGCCCTTTGATACAACCGGACGGATAACTCGATTTCTGGAGCTCCTCCTCCAGCAACAACTCCCCTCTCCCTAAAATACAAATTTACGTATCATATTTAAATTTTTAGTACCTAAATACAAGTAATTTTCAACAATTCAATACTTGAACCGGAAATAGCAGTGCAGTACGCATATCTTACGATCTTACCTCAGTATGGATTTTTGAATTAGTAAAACATTGCAACCTGCAGCCTTGATTTTTTTTATGATATCCAAGATGTAATTTCGTTCTTCTTTCAAGACTCTGTCCATTTGGGTGTAGTCACTGATAATGACATTAAGATCCATGTCGGTTTTGGGTGGCGAAATGCAAAATTGGATCAATCCAACCTTTGCCTTCTCGACTCTCTTGGGACCAGCACAGATTCTCTGATCCAAAAGGAGACCATCCACTAACTCCGTGTCTTCTACAGTACCTCCAAGTACGGTATGTACTTTGATATCCCTTAGGTCAACATTGCAGTCGCTGGCAGGATCAATCACGCTAAAGACAGCCTTTTGTGCAATCGGCGCCAATTGACTGGCTTGCTGCGATACAACTTTCGAATTCAAACTTGTTGCAGCACATCTCCAGATCATTTGAACATCACTAATGTCCAATGGCGTAGCCAGTTCTTTACGAATTATTTCTTGACACTCCTCTCCTGCTGATCTAAATCCCTCCGCAATTTGGGTAGGATGTACACCTTGAATTGAGTTATATATATTTTTTTTTTGTAAATCACAACAACAATAACTGATTTAATATCATAATACATTATAACGTTGTAATACGCAAAACATTAGCCAGGTCAATACAAATACGTACCCTTTCGAAGCAACTTCTCTGCTTCCTGCATCAGAGAACCGGCAAGAACCACAACGGTAGTTGTACCATCCCCAGCTTCAGTATCCTGGGCTTTGGAGAGCTCCACCAACATTTTTGCTGCAGGGTGTGCAACGTTCATTTGTTTCAATATGGTAGCTCCATCATTCGTGATAGTCACCTGGCCCTTTCCATCTTGAATCATTTTGTCCATTCCTCGGGGACCAAGACTTGTACGAATACAATCCGCAACAGCCTTGGCTGCTTCCATGTTACTTGACCTTATTTCCGCTGGTTTCCCCTTCCCTAGAAATAGGCTGTTATGACCAGTGCCTCCGACACCGGTGGCAGGAGCTTGTGAGGAAATTCCTGCAGGCGCCATCTCAAAAGTTATTCTGAAATTTCAATACAAACCCGTGTTTAATTCCATCAATATTTTGTTTACGTAGATTTTGCGTCCGAGTTCTAAATAAAGGTTGAACTTTGAAGGGAACAACGGGGATAAAAATACAACAGTTATGAAGTCACGTTAGGTTTATACGAGCCTTATAATTTTAGGGTTTTTAAGGACGCAAGACCTAAGGTCTAAAACTCAAAATCTAACATCTAAAACTCAAGACCTAAGGTATAAAACTCAAAACCTAAGGTCTGACACCCAAGACCTAATGTTTAAAACCTAACCTAACCCCATAAACTCTACGTTGTATCATGAGATACTGTTTATTCCCCCGTTATTCTTTATTATTATTCCTCTCAACTTCGCCAAGGTTGAACCAACCTTAACCTTTAAAATTCAGAATTTTACCGATTTTACAACCCCCATAAATTAAATAATATTCTCCAAAACTACTACCATCCACCTACGCATATAAATATTTTGTTTACCTTAAAACTTTCTACTTAAATATCAAGTGTTGACAACTTTTACTTTCACTTTCGATCTTAATTAACTTGCGACAGATCTCTTCAGAATGAACACTAGGCGTACTTGTCCTTGTGCTGATGTCATAGAAGTTTTATGAAAAACTACGACGCGACTGATGCGATGTTAATATTGGGAACGTAGGCTTCGTGAATTTCAAGATTTCAATTATTATGGGCACTGTGATACTACCGTGATGCGTACTTTTCTCCAGTCAGAAGTCTGTGTTTGGTTTGGCAAGCATAAACATAATCGCATACACTGGTTTTACATAAAGTAGTTTTAGTGCACGTGTGCGTGGTATCACTGTATTATAGTAGTTATATTGGGTGCTTGTATGCCTTTTTAAAGGGGCATCATATAGTGTGTGTGATCCCTACCATATAGCAAAATATCAGCTGAAGATATTACAATGCTCTCGTAATTTATAATTGTTCTCAACATTATCGACGCATTAGAATCCTGGATGTGGAAATTTTCCTTCTTGTATGGTTTTGATAAAAGTTAAAGTTGAATTTAACAGTTGGAACGTTGTAAGTTGTAATCCTGTTGTTATTGATCAATCATTAAATGCTAGTTGTTATCAGCAACCTGTTTTTGTTCTTGTGAGGATTCATATTTGGAATTGATTGACGAACATTTAAAGATTGTGTCATGTCCAGTACCATAACGTATAATTGTGAATCGTATTCATTTTAAAGTTGAGCTTTGTTTTGTACATTCAGACATTGCATTGTTTGTTCTTATCTTCTTAGATTCTAGAAAATGAGTAGCTCCCAGACCAAGAAGGATAAGCTTGACTTATCAAAGCTCAGTGCAAGGGAGCTCCTGTTGATTGGAGAAAGTAAGGCACTAGGTACTCAGCCTTGTTCCAGCAAATCCTTCAAGAATGGAGGATCTCAAAGTACCAATGGATACACGAACGATGATGACTCTACGGAAACCGATGGAGATGTCACAACTGACGATTGTAATGAAACTGGTACGGAATCAGAAGATGATTGGGAGGAAGTTGATGATCGTCACGTGGAGGAAGAATTGCAAAAATATGACCGTCTGTCAGGAAACGGTGAGACTTCAGCAGAGCAGTCCCAGCTATCCCAAATTCCGGAAAATGGACTTGAAATTGTGATTCCACAGGAGGGAGTTTTCATCCGGAGAGGTAATTTATTGTTGTAATACAACGAATTATGTCTAATTGCAATGTTGAGGTGAGTTGTGTCATTAACAATGTGTTTTTGTTTACTTGCAGGCAAGAAGAAGATTTCTGTTGCTGACATTATTCGAAGTGAATTGAATAGGGAACGCAGAGATATTCAAGAATACCTGCATAAAGTTAGTTTTCTATGCCAATTAGCTAAAGGTCTTCAGCTTAACGTCGCTATAAATTCACCAATCCTGCGTCAGGTAGTACGGGAGTGTATTAAAAGTGAACCATTTCCTTCGAAACGCCTAGACTTGACGAGGTTGGAGAAGTTCATGAAACTGTTTAGGATCATGATCATTGAGAAGCCGTCTCTGGTTCCACAACTTGAAATTAGCAAGAAAGAGCTTCCAGATGACGAGTTTATTGCATACCAAATTATGGAAAAGACAGCTTTGGATTCTGATTATTATGCCATGATATTTGTTGCGTTCCTTCGACATTTCAATGTCGACGTTCGATTGGTAATAGCTGTAAACACTATTCCATTGAAACCACCATCCGATGATATCCTACGGAAGACCAAATCTGAAGAAAATGATGCAGACAAAAAAAGTAAGAAGGGAACAGAAAGTAAGAGAAAGGGAAAGAAGAACGAAAAGTCTCCCAAGAAAAAAGAAGACAAGAAGTCATCCTCCAAAATGAATAAGGGTCGTAGTAGAAATATTGGCAATAAAATGATATCCAGTTCGGAGGATGAAGAAAAGAAAATCAGTACAAAGCAAGAAAATAAGGAAAAATCTTTAACACCTCGTCAAGACATGTGGGTGGAGGTTTATCTCATTGAGGAAGAACGTTGGGTCTCTGTCGATGTTTTTAAAGGAAAAGTAATATGCGATAAACATCTTGAGGTTTGGACTCAATAAATAATCTGCATAACCATTTACTTTACTTTGACTAGATTTAATGGATTGGACAAAATATAATGTTACTGTTTAGATGGAAGCCACACAACCGGTCACTTATGTTTTGGGATTTGACAATGCAAACAAGGTTAAAGATGTCACTAGGCGTTATGCGTCAGAGTGGCTTATTGGAACTCAAAAGCTACGAGTGAAATCAGACTGGTTGGATGAAACTCTTAAGCCTTTCAGAGGAAGGCGTACTGCAAGAGATAAAGAAGAAGACGAATTTTTGGACGAGCACATTCTGTCTCTACCCATTCCCAAATCCATGACTGAGTTAGTAATATTATGCATTTCGTATGTTTCCTTATCAACATTACTGATAATTTCATTCCCTGTATTTTAATAATTTGTAGAATCAAAAGTCACCCATTGTTCGTTCTACGTCGCTTTTTGTTGAAATACGAAGGACTATATCCTGACAACCCTCCATCTGTTGGATTCATCAAAGGGGAGCCGATTTATTCCCGAGAGTATGTTTATTCGTTGCACACTAGAGAATTGTGGATGCGTGAGGCTAAAGTGGTTCGCATTGGGGAGACTCCTTATAAAGTTGTCAAGGGTCGTCCAAAATACGACAAAGTTAGTTTTGTTATTTGAAATGTATAATTGTTATAATATTGTTGCACTTAACCTCGACACTAAATTGTATTGTTTTTTTTTTGCAAACGATTCAGCTCTCTGGTGCACGTTTACCAGAAGTTCCTTCAGAACTTTTCGGAGAATGGCAAACTGAAGATTTCATCCCTCCAATTGCTCAAGATGGCAAAGTTCCTAGAAACGAATGGGGCAACGTAGAATTATTCACAGAGAAATTGTTGCCACAAGGATGTGTTCACTTAAGACGTATGTACTTGTTCAATTTTAAATGTTTGCACCTTTCCGTAATTTAACCGTTTCATTTCAATTGTCGCTGTTGTTGCAGTTCCTGGTCTGCAACGCGTTGCAAAGAAGCTGGACATTGACTGCGCACCTGCTGTCGTTGGATTTGACTTTGGATGTGGGGGATCAAGACCATCTTTTGATGGATTTGTTGTTTGCGAGGAATTTAAGGATACCTTGTTCGATGCTTGGAATGAGGTATTAACATAAAGTTTGTGGTGTGCATTCAAGTGCAGTATTTGCACGCCTATTGTGAATTCTGTTGAGCGTACTAGAATCGGTATACAATTTTGATGATTATTGTTTAATGCTCTAGGATCAAGACGAGAGAAGGAAAAAGGAAGAGCAGAAGCGGCTGCTACGTATCTATGGAAATTGGCGCAAATTGGTGAGAGGAGTCTTAATTAGAGATAGGCTCGAGAAAAAATATTCAATTAATCTTAGTGGCAAGCGAAAAATGCCAGAAAGTGAGCCAACACCTACATCTTCCAAGAAAGTTCGAAAAAACAATAATAATAATAATTAGTTTATCGTGTATCATTAGTTAAGAATTATGAACATTATGTTGTGTATATACATAAATGCATAAATACCCATTCTGTATTACCACCAATGTTTTCTCTCAACCTACCTGTATCCCTCAATAGTATTATAAAAGTATTTTGTAGTAAATGTTATATGTGGTACGTTAAAATGCTCCCGGTGTCATAGACTATGTCCACTACAACAGCTCTATTATACATATGAATAGTGACAACTTTTATTTTCTACTTTTATATGTCCAATCAAATTTAGGCTAGGTAAATTTTTTTTAAATGAAATCTCACTGGTTTTGATGTATTTCGTGTGTGTAGTCCCGGTAAATGACCGAAATAATAATGTTTGAAGACAAAAGTTCGTGTTTTTGTATTTTATTTTTCACAATAATAATAAACCCCAATTTTGAACATACGTGGAAAAGCATACAAGCGAAGCTATAGTTTTGTTACATTATAATTGACAGCAAATAACATAATCATCATATAATATATAGTATGTAATTATGTAGAGTACACAATAAGATGCATGATTATATATATTGTATATGGTGTAGCCTATCTCCTACGTAGTTCATGGATAAATAATAATTATAATATATAGTAATCTTATATCATACGCAAATAATGATTAAATTCAATATGTATCATATCATAGCAAGTACATTAAACCTACAAGATGGCTTAGTATTAAAGTAATACTTATCAATATTATTATTATTACTTAAACCTTGAAACTTAAATAATGGCATTTTAATGGACCAAGCTTGCTGTTGCAGGAAAATGGCATCGCGATTTTGCATCTATGGATTGTTATAACAGCCTTTCGAATCCAGTGTAGTTCCTTTAGGCTTATAATTTTTATTTTGCGTTTGTAAAAGATGATCATGTATACTGACTTCATTACAGTACTTATTTTTTTCCCATTAAGATGCACCCATTTGCAGCGCACCTGTAACAAAGGACAGTTAAAAGATTGTATAATATCCTGCTCAAACGGAAATATGTTGGTTAAGTTGCAAAAAAGAAAATTGAATGCTTACCGGCTCCCAAACCAAAACCAACCCCCTTAGGACCAAACTTCTTGGCATAGCATCCCTTACAATAAATCATTCCATCAGGGGCATCATTAAGGTTCGTCGAATCCAATGATCTGTTGCAGTCGCCACAGAAGAAGCATCGACGATGCCAAATCTGGTATATATTTAAAATTAAAATTAAAGAGATGTCATAAGCAATCTCTACACATCCGAGACACTTTAATGAATTTAAAATTAATAATTGTTTTTACGCGGCCTTTGCATAGCATTTGCTCAGCAGCAAATACAGGGAAGCCACAACGTGGGCAGCCTTCTCCCTCAGGAGCCTTATTCGCCGAACCGGAAGGTCTTTGGTCAGGACTGGAATATGATGAGTGTACACGTGGTATATTACTATTAAGCATGAAGAAATGTACTTTTAAAAATCAGTTGCCAACAACATACCTTAGACCCATGGACTCGCCGACACTAACAAGTGTCGGCGAGTAGCCGTAGCCATAACCCTTGGGTCCAAACTTTCTCCCGTAGCAGCCTTTGCAGTAGATCTCCTTGTCAGGTGCATCGCAAGCCAGAATAGAATCCAAAGGTCTCCTGCAGTCAGCGCATGAAAAGCACTTCCTGTGCCATATCTACCCAAAATTTAGAATAATATATACATGTATAAATATTTTGGTACTAATTTCTAGATAATTTTGCATGAAATTAATGATGCCTTGTTTTTAAACATTATTATTATTATATTTTGCTTACCGAACCGCGGGCTAACATTTGCTCTGCAGCAAATACAGCTCCGCCACACCTGGGGCAGCCCTCTCCTGGAAGAGCCTTAATAATAGAAGTGTCTGTAGCATAGCTCGGACGCTGAGTGTCGTTTTCTTCGTTCCTTTACAAATTATAGTTTTAAAATTAAATACATACATGTATTTCATTGGTTCATATTGTCATCCATTTTATACCGCAAAAAAAGAGCAGTAGTGTGAATGAAAACAAAGATTATATATATGTTATGAACACCCTTACGGTAAAATATCGGTTAACAGGAAACCCGACCCACACGCATATCCATAACCCTTTGGTCCATACTTCTTAGCGTAACAGGTTCTGCAGTAGATATCATTATCTGGTGCGTCGCAAGCATTGATAGAATCTAACGTCTTTTTACATTCTCGACAGTTGAAGCACTTCCTGTGCCATGACTATCATCCCATACAAACAAAAAAAATTAACAACGATGTCGCAGCAAGTAGATTTTGTCCGACTTGTCATCATCCTTCCATGATTCAATCCTTGTTCAATTTCTTTAAATTATTTTTTGACTAGGCTTACCCGTGCTCTGGCCAGAACTTCCTCAGCCGCATAAACCCGCCCACCACATCTTGGGCAGCCTTCTCCCTCGTTGGCCATGATGGTGGTGGTATCAGTATGGATTTGAGGCTTATTAACTACGTACTGGTCTCTGAAAAAATGCACAAATCAGGATAAATCAACTTCAAGCATAATCATGGATTTGCTCATAATTGGTAACATGCAACAAAAAAAGACGAAATTCATGTATAGCAATGATAAGTATTATTTGCAGAACTTTTATATAATAAAAATTTGCTTTCATGCAATTATATAAATATTTTTGTACACAAAACAAAATAGGACAAGTATATAAAATGTCTTTGTCAAGAGCGAACAAGAGTAATAGTAAAGCACGAAGAACAAGGTTTGACGGTTATGGCTCATCATGCGGCAATGTTTTCAGAGAGACAGATATAGACAGAAATAATGATACATTTAAATATGTGCTTGTATTTTTTTACAGCAAAATTTTCTTATGACTTTGTCAATATCGTTCAAGTCTGACTTCCAGACTATATATCTAGTATTTAGAAAATTCAATTAAATGAATCTAATAGCATATTATTACACTGTGTACATTTATGTTACACTTCACTATTCTCAATGTAAATAAAAAGATACTTTTTTTTAAACTAAAAACTATTTTTTTAACTCTGTGTATTGTGGAACGTTACTAACGTACGTGCGACTAAAAAATCATCAAATACAGTTGTTGTGTTGTCGCTTGAAGTAAAAAATATACTTAAAGGAATTGTGTGTGGTGATGGTGAAGGTGTTTTTGGGGGGGGGATGGCTAGTGTCTAAGATAAGAAGAGAAGAAAAAAAACGTTAAAACGTAACGGAAAATTGAATGTTTATTTCTGAAGGTTTTTTTTAGCTATCGACAAGGGGCACCACAAGTCACAAGGAAAATATCTTACGGTATTTCTACATCTTCATCGGAGGTCAATGTGGCACCAACTGAGCCGAAACCGTAACCTTTTGGACCAAATTGTTTCCCGTAGCAAACTGAAAACAAGCCAAGATGATTAGTGAAAAAGCTGATATATTTTTGCAATAAATTAACATCATACCCATTCAAGATTGACTCATCGCTTTGTAAAATTCCAGCTCCTACACCGAAACCATACCCTCTAGGCCCAAAGTGCCTTCCATAACAAACTTTAAGCAATATATATAATTTTTTGATTTAAATTTTCATCTTTTTTTAAATACATCTTTTAAAGTTTTTTGTAAAGAATGTTAAAAAAAATGTTATAGCAATTTTTAATGGTAGCAAAAATGATAATAATAATAATATTTTAATTCCAATATACTTCTTTGAAGCAATAATGCACCCTCGATTTATCGTTAAACTCTTGTTATTTATTGCTCTGCTGCTAATAAAAAATGTGCAAATTTATGTGCCATATATTAGCGCAATAATATTGTATTGTTCATAATAATCTCATAATATTCCAATAATAAAATTGAATCGGTAGCAATTTAAAAAGTCTATATTACAACTTTATACGTTTTTTTTTAAAGATGTTCAAAAGTGTGAAAATTAAGCGTGCCTCACTGAGACTTTCTTCTAATTTTTACGTCCAAAAAAAGTTTAAGTTTCAAATTATTTGGATGCATACCAATTACCAAGTTATCTAGAGCTCAAGTCATAGACTCTTTTTGATATTATAAATAGCAGATATCCTTCAGTGTCAATTGATATGGAATTTCCTACTCGGACCACATTTCATCATGTGCCCCCATAAAAAAAATTATACATTACATTTCACAACACACTTGTAAGTATGTGTGAAAGTATATATTTTATGTAAATATATACAGTATAGGGCTCATCCATAATATAATATATTCGATATTCACAAACTAGACAAAATGTTATTGAAAAGGACATGATGATGGATTTATAGTGTGAGATCTATAAATATCCTCTTTACGATGAATATTGTGTATGTGTAGCACCTCATTTGTTGTAAAAAAAAATTGTTTATGAAATGCATTTTGGCTAGACATATAGGGAAACTAAAAATTTGATTATAAGAACTAGGATAAACAAGGTTACCATGGCATGAGTGTAGATGATGTATAAGTAGATGACTAAGAAAAAGAAGGGAACGATAAACAGTAATAATAATAGCTCACGCCTGTGTTTGAGAACGAGGTTGCATATAATTTTTTTTTTATAAATTGACACGTTTATGGTTTCTACCGATTTTTGTTGTTGTTGTTGTAGAAACTCTCTTTCGACATTATTATTATTTTTGAGTGATGAAGCATGTGTGTGTTAGTTGATATACCTTTGCAATATATATCCCTGTCAGGGCCATCGCAATGGGTCGTAGAATCCAAAGACTTGTTACAAGCCTTGCACTTGAAACAAAACTTGTGCCAATTGCGTCCTTTTGCAAGCATGAGTTCAGCTGCAAATACAGCTCCGCCACATCGTGGACAACCCTCTCCCTCTTTTCCTGGAATTATAGTGGTGTTTGGTCGGAGGTGAGCCTGAGTGGCAGTGGGCAAGCTGCAAAAATTATAATTTAAAAAAACCAGGTCCATTAAAAAACGTTAAATATAATTTTAAAAAATATATGTATTCAAAGATCATCTAAATAAATAAATAAAACAATCAAAGTTTTAAAACTTGTTCTCTATATAAGCCAATTTTACAATTTTTTTTCGTAATCATGTTTGTTCTTTTTAAATGCAAGAGAATATATATTCCCGGTGATTTTTATTTATTTTACTTTTTCTTCAAGGAAAATGGGAATCTTTCTTCTGCACCTCTTGTTCATTTGTGTATATAGTACGAGGACCCTCGTTTATGATTATTTTAGTAAAAAAAAATGTATGTATTTTTTTTGTGCAAACAATCTAATCCAAATAACATAATATAGTTATCTACTTCGTTGTTTTTTTTTGTGGTAATTGTAAGTGCATTTTCAATATACAAAGCATAATGATTCATGCACGACCAACCAATATATATATATAATTTTTTTGTACATAATAAAGTAAAAATGCAACCTCATGCTGATTGTTTGTTTTTTTATTTAAAAAAAACCGAAGTTAGTTGTAGAAAATTTTATATATTTTTCGTATATACTCTTTCATTAGTATGCGATTACATTATAAATAGCCTTTTACAGCTTTAATAATAATTATTGCTTATTTTTTCAACAAAAAGCAGTAGCAACTAAACGTATCAAAAAGCACTTATATTTAAATATTTTTTTTTCAGCATAAAATTATTTACTAGTGTTGAGATGATCATCGTCATCATCAGCAACACTTCAAATGAGGATATAATTTTTGTATGTAAATTTTTTGTTGTGTTTTGTGATTGCTGTAAAAAAATCCTCATTTGAAATGTTAACTACTAACAATACAATTATTTTTTAGCAGTTAAAAAACTACACAAGAACTTTAATTTTTAGAAAAATAAATAAATGCTTTTTTAATGCGTATTACTTTTTAAAGGAAACTGGGGGAATTTTTTTATCGAGTAAATTATTATTAAGATTTAATAGGAACAGAGAACTAGTTTTTAGAATAAACAATTATTTTTTAAAAACCCAAAATGCTGAGCATCGAAGTATTTTTTTTTAATTATTACATTTATTTTTTTCTTCAGTGAAAAAAAAATCATAAGTGATATATGGGCTGTTTCTCTTTTTTTTTTGTTTATACTCAGGTCAAATGTCAAATCTACAAAAATCGAAGAATATTTATAGTGCATTATACATCACAATTATCATGTACGGGTGCAAAAGTATATAGAGAGTTCATTATAGTAATAATAATAGTACTAATAAATATAATATTCATTATAAATAACTACCATGGAAAATTATGTATCAAGTGTGTCAGCCAACAATAACAATAATAATAATGATATGGATCATACAAATATAAATAGTATTATTACTTATCAAATAGAGTCATAAATCATATTATTATTTATATAAAAATAATCATTTTGTTACAAATATTAATTACATTTTGTTTAAAGTATACCGCGTGAAATTATTATTCAAAGTAAATGAAGGAGAATTAAAAAAAGAAAAGATAATTGTATTACACAACAAAGTAAGTAGTAGTACCAGTGAAAAAAAAAATTATAAGAAAAATGATATTTAATATTTAAAAAACAAAGAATTCGCCAGATTTTGGTTTTTGAGTAGACAAAAAATGGCCAATCCTAGAAATTTCAGTATTTATTTTAGAAAAAAATAAAATTTGTATAAAATAAGAAGATTTTTGTGTGCATTCTCTGACTAGAGCAGGTATAAGAGGATTTTGAGAAAAAGAAAATAAGAAAAAAAAGCTACAAAATACTGAATATAAAAGTGCGTTTCAATCATTTATAGTAATTATAATTTATAGTAATTAAAAAAAAATATCGGATGCAAGTTCACAGTTCATAATAATTACAACAAATAAAATAACTCTTTTTTCATGCGGTCATCCAAAATTTTAAATTTTTTAAATGTTTCTATACATAAAATATTTTTTGTACTTATTTTTGTGTGTGAAATACAGAGAGACGATAAATAATATATATGTATATGGTTCCAACAACCCTGTGTGTGATTTTAAGTATTTATCCTATCAAAAAATTATGTAAAATTTAAATGTTCCATGCAACAGCAGCAGCATACAGCAATTACTCTCGTTAAGTAAGTAAATGCAGAAAAAAAATCATCTAAAGCTTACAGCTCTTTTTTTTTGCTAAAATATTAGAAATTTTTTAATCTACAATTTTTACATACATTATAGTGTATATTTTTTGTGACTATTGTTGAAAAAAGTTAGTTGAGAGTTTTTTTTTTAATTGGTTTCTCATCCATTTTTGATTACTGCTACGTATTCTACTCAGCTCAGCGTTTTGGCCTCATGTTTTTGCTTTTTTTCTTCTTTCTTGACATTATTTTGTCAAACTTGTATTTAAAAAAAACAAAAAAAAAGGTCAATGTGTGTAATAATAATATATCTTGGGATATGATGGAAACAAAACGTCTGGTATATTCAATAAAAAGAGATAAAAAATGTTATAAAAAAAAGAACCCAAAGATGATAAATTAAGTAAATTTGTTTTTTTATCCAAATATATTTCGGTTCATGATTTTAAAAAAATTAGAAGATTTTTTTTGTTTCTTGAATAAAATCAACATAAAAGTTTTTTTTTTAAATCAGCTTCATAATCAGTGTAGTTATTAGGGTTAAGCGAAACCAAAAAGAAAAATATTGTTTAAGGTCCTCGAACTATTTAACTTTTTTTGTATTTTGTGGGATTTTGGATTTCAGATGAAGAAATCCGATACATTAAAAACCAAAATCTTGGGTGAAGGCTTATTCAAATGTCAAAAGGAAGTAAAAAATAATAATAAAAAAATAATATTCACGAATTGTTTACACTTTTGTTTTTATAAAAGCCACATGTTTTTTGTTGTTGTATATAAATTTACACTTATATAGAGAAAATACAGAAAAACATAATGAAATTTGAAAAAAAGTTGTATAATAACTACCATATAATAAAATTATGTTTTTATAGAAATTGTGTTTGATTTTTTTTGTCTTGCTTTATATATTTTTTACATGTGGCGGCTGCTCACCCCGCGCGCTCAGAGAAGAAGATGACATCCAACTTTGTTTTGTTGATTGATTCACACTCCGGGAGTAGTAGTAGCAGAACAAGAGCATCCTCAATTTGCAAATGATTCGTTTCATTTTTCACTCCCACTCCTACTTTCATCATCATCAGTATCATCACCACCATCATAAACTCCTTCTTCTTCTTACGTTATAATAAGGTGACATAAGTCAAGCGCCAATTTATATAGCGCCCAAGATGCAGAAAAGATATAACCATTTTTTTAAATGCAACAACCGACTTTTATCATTTTCCTGTTGCAATTTTGTTTTCTTTTTTGTGAAAAAAAGATAAATTTTTAAATTACTACTCTGTGCTCTAGTAAAATGAGTGAATAAAGTACTAAAAATTTCGATATTTTCCAATCGTTGTATATTTTTTTAGTGTTCCTTTATTTTTTTATTTCCGTCATTAAAATGTTATTTTCCTTCCTAGTCACTTTACACACACTTGTGAATTACTTTTACACATGAGTACATTATATAGATAATATAAAGAGAGATAAATGATGATGATAATAATAATAACATGCGCATATCTATTCAATTGTAGGATAGCTACAGAATTATTATTGTAAGTCACCAAGGCATTTGTTATTATTATATTTTTTTCTTCTCTTCTTCCTTTTTGCTTTCAAGAAGGGGAATATATCGCTTATAAGTTTTTCTTTTTCCAGTACCAAGTAATTAAATATATTTAGCACAACATTTTTATTTTCTTATACTTAATTTTTGTCATGTTGATGATGTTGTTATTTTTAAGGAAAGTATTTATTTTACTATATTTATTTTTACTAAAAAGGGATAAAACTTTCACCTATCAACCGATTGATCTTGTTGAGTATATTATCATTATGATGTGTGTGTGTGGTCTGCTATATATTTTTTTTGATGGAATTGGATTTTTTTTAAATCTTTCTTTGTCGAGGTACTTTCTACAATATTGGCTGCCTGTTGTTGGAGTTCGTCCCTCATGAAAAGCAAATATCTCACTGAGGCAATTAATAAAGAACTTGGCTGCAAATTAGTAAAATGTGCAAATATTTATGAGTCTCCATAATATACATTAGGTAGGTAGGTAGGTATATACTTTCTGTAACTTAGCCAGGATGTTAGCCTTTTTGTTACTCTTGATAGTTTTTATAATATTTTTTTTGT
>JAHZNC010006809.1:0-18118 GCA_027744095.1 Zhuqinia jingwanae | reverse complement strand
TGTGCCAAATTTGGTCCAAATCCGATCAAAACTGTGACCTGTAGAGCGCGCACATACGTACGAACGAACGGACGAACGAACGGCCAACAGATTTGATCTCCATTCTCATAAATGACCGTTATACGGTCCTTAACAAGTAAATGAAATTAGCTCAAAAACAATTTCCTGAATTAAGTAAGTTAACATGGTATGGCTATTATTTGATAGATCAGTTTTATAATTTATGTTGTAACTTGGGGATACCTTGTGATTTAAAAAATCTAAACATGCGACGTTCGTTGAAATGAAACGTCTCTCAATACCCCAATGATAATACTCCCATGCATACCGCCACCACCACCATGTGTCTTGTGGTGTGTCTGTGTCAATTCATCTATAAACTGATGTATTAAACAATTTTTACATAAAATTATCCACGTGCAAACAAAACCTAGGCAGCCCTGATTAATCACAACAACATCTATCTACAGAGGCGTTTACTACTCAAATTCAGCTCGACTCAATAATGAATGTGTACAAAATAATACAAAACACTTGGCAGCAAAAGTCCAGTTGAACATTTTCAAAACTATAAACTACCGCTCAAAACTCATTACATTACATAGGAGACTAAATCTATTTAGTTCAAAAAATTCTGTTGATGTTAAAAAAACACCTTTGTGTTGCGAAATAGTAATATGTTGGCGTAGTAAATATGTACAGTAATAATGTTTCTGGAAAACAGGAAATGTGTAGGTGTTTCCAGCAAAAGTATGGCGAAATATAATGAAGCTGGGAGAAAACGCACTACCCACACGATACGTACATACAGACAATCTTGTATAGAATTAGTTGTACATAACTAACTGAACTTGGGTATAAGTATAAGTCACTTGGAGTAAATTCATTATGGTAACTGATGCAGCTGGCTTTTAAAAGGGTTTACAGTCATATTTGTAGACCTTAGTCGATTTCACTTCATTACCTGTCATTCGATAAATATTCGTTTCAAAAGGCTGTGAATTGTGAAGTCGGTATACAAAGGTATTTATTTGCTTATGTGGCAGAATTGTACTGGTATAATATACTTTCCGGTTAGTTAAATATTGTTTTAGTTCGAATCCGGGTCCGCGTTTGGCCCTTTCATAAAGAATTAGTGTTGTCTTTAGCATGTGCGTGAAGTCGAAAGAGATTGCGTTAGTTTTTCCAATCATGTATCATATTGCCCCAGTAGGAAAGTAGTATGCACTTGATGTGTGATAGCTGTATACCGAAAGATATACAGGGTATCTGCGTACACAGGTGGTAGATACATATATCTATTTGTACATCGATTTGCATCATTAACGCCCAGATCACTTTCTATTTGGTCTGAGACACGCTGAGCTTGTCAGTCGATATCGCATCCCGAAGCAAAAGAAAACTATGATATTTATAGTACTAGCATTTGCTATACTGGGACTGGGTATGAAAAAACAATAACTGAAAACGAAAATTTCTAGACTGATTCCATAGGCTTATATATTGTTTTTATCACAAAAAGTGAAATGTCTACATGGCATTTCTACATAGAGCCCGGTATACCAAAAAAAGTTTCGTAGTAATAATGAGTTAAGTTGAACCTTTTTAAAAGATACTAAAATAAGCTTTAGACAACTCCGACGATAGCAATACTTATTTCTCAGAATATGTTCCTGTTTTTGAAAAAAACGCCCATTACTTTCATACACTAGCACTGTAGCAAATGTATCATTTGTGCTATAATGCTACTGGAACTGGAAGTAAATATATGCATTGTAAACTGCAGCAAAATGACGAAATAGAATATTTACTCCTTTCTCCGGTCCATGTAAAAACTCTTTGAAGTTGCAATTCCTGCTCTGTCTACTCTCATCCACCTTCACTTCCGTCCGTTAGATCGTTCTAGAGCTCCTTGTGTTGTATCTCTATTTGCTGCTCATTTAAAAGGCATACAGACAACATATGAGACGACTACCGACCTCGAAAAGTTTATGCAAAATTGGAAGAATGATTGCGTAATATTAAAAGCAACGGTTATGTACAAATGTGGTGACATGCAACAGCATAGCTATATGTAGGTATGCAAGAAGTACGTAGATATCTTTCATCTTATCATTATACTTTCTTACAAACAGAACTAAAATTTTGTGGGGAAAGTTTATAGGTATAATCAGCAGGCCCTTCCGGTTCTTTGTGCGTGACATTTATTGCATTCTCTGGCACATTTTCAGCATATAATCTACTCGTACAGTAGGTATCCAAGGAGCATACAAGTATAGGTGAAAGGTGGTAGTGCATGAACCTGGACTTACTTATTAATTGAAGTGATAGTCTGTAAAAAGAAAATTATAATGGCCATTATTATAATCGTTTACATTGTCACTATTGCTTTTGTGCACGTTATAAATGTTTATACAAGTTGCAAAAAATTGTTGACATCCATTTAGTTTGTAAAGTAACATAAAATTCTAAAACTTTTAATAGATGATACAGACTTTTTTTTATCATTTACGTCGATCTATTACTCTTTCTGAATGGATGGCAGTGTAACACATATACCAAGGAAGATTAAACGCTTTATAATAAAATAATATATATATATATGTGTGAAAAACGTTCATGAGTTACTGTCGTTGCAAATACTAAAACCTACATATATGAGAAATAAATCATAAGTAACAGGGATAAAAGGGTAACATTGGTGTTAGCAAAGCTTTTAAAATATTTTCACCGACCTTTAGATCCTTTCCACATAGATTTCAAAAGATGCATGTTTGAGTACTGTGTGTTATAGTCAGAGAGAGATAAACTAACATGTAATGCATGTAGTCTGTCACCGTTTAATAGCCCCATACTTGATAAATATTATGGTTAAACAGTAAACCTCATTGGTTTGTGCTCAGGTCACGCGAGTTGGGTGGGACAGGAATATAATTGATGTGGTAGCTTAGCTAGACACTCACTTTTTTCAACTGTGAACCTGTAGAGATTTTTTCCTTGAGTTGTTATATAACTGACCTTTGGGTAGGACAACTAAAGTAATTAAAATTAGAACATAACAGAGGGCATTGCTGGTTACTTGGTCAACAGTTACAAAGATCGTATCTTGTTTAGTTCGATGTAGGTAGACTATGCTGCGTGATAGGTAAGAGATCTTTCTCTAAATCTTATCACAAAAAACGGAACTGGAAAGTGCTAACTCGTTGTACAACTTGATACGCCACAAGATACGTATCTATGCACATATGATGCGTAACTGTGTGCATAGCTCCAAAATATGTAAGCTGAAGGATCGATTAGTTAGTTTACCATCTTCTCCCGATTTCACTAAGGTGCTCGCTAAAATTCTTGTTTCTTTTTTACAAGTCACAATGAAACACCAATATATGCAAGTCGCACGGGTTGGTGGCAAGGCGGTGAATACACCCCGGGTGAAAAGTATTCAGGTGAAGGAAAAAATACAAGTTCAATGATTTTTTTTTTGGTTATTTTACGTTCAGTTCATGCATATTATGCATTCTTTAACAAAATGAATACATGCATGCATACCTCATTCTGTATATTGGGTACAAAAAGTACCGAAAAATGACTGATTGTAAGAAAATTCTGATAACAATAATTTCAAGGTTTGGAATGCTTATGCGCAAAATAATTTGTTTTACTTTGAAGGGGGCTATCCAAGATAACTGCTTAAACAAAGAAAACTCGTCAGAAAACATTAAATTGTCCACGACCTCAAGATCCCAATTGTGACACAGTAGGACAAATAAAAATGGAAAAGGTATAACTGTATACTACTGTACTTGTTGTAAGGTTGAAGTCACTGAAACCACAACCCATTTCGTGGTCTTCCCATATGCAGATACGGACAATTTCTCCGCTTCCTCCTTGGTCGGTACTGATAGTGTAAGTTGCAATTGGAATTGTGTGTAATTAATTATACAAGGAATGTGCCTTTTCCGTTGTACACGAGCTCAATGAATAACCGATTTGAAATCTTAGCATTTTCTCCGTTTGCACATTTTTTACTGCAGCATTTTTTTACTGCTCCAGTTGTACAATTATTTTATTTCTTGAAAATTTAAATGCATATTCGGCCTTGCATGTTTTAATTACATAGTAGAAGGGGAGGGAAAACTAATTTCAAAGCTCTAAACATGACTGCAATCTGATTAAAACTATAGTATGTAAGCGCACAGTAGTTCCACTCCACAGTAAAAAATTAAAAGAATTAATCCCAAGCTGTTACAAAGAACTACTCTTTGTTTGAAGAGTCACGTTGAAATAAATTGGTCAAAGCATGAGTTATGCGTTACACGAATATATGCTAGGAAAATATACTTGGTATAAAAAAGGTTTACGATCGCATTATTTCAACTCATATAGAAAAAATTAATACGTCAAAAGACTTCAAAAGAAGTTGTTAGGTTTGGTAGCTCCAAACTATTGTCTCATAAGGATTTTAAAATACTTTAATTGCATCAGATATCATCAAAATATAGCAGGTTTCACAGGGCAAATAATGACGTGAGTCGATAATGCGGATGCTCTTTTCGGAATCATACAAACTCATTTGAACTTTAGGAAAAAAATAAATTAAAATTCATAATTAAAAAAAATGTTTTTGTGAAATCCTTCTAATTAACAGTGTAAAATTGAAGTTGTGTACTCACTCATTGTGTTAGGAGTTTCATTGGAAATGAAACAGGTTTGAACAATAAAGATATACCAATTACACTCAAACTCGTAGTTGGAAACAACGACTTTCCAATGGAAAACATCTTTAGCGCTGCAAACTACGAGTATTGAAACGTAAGCAAGCATCCTACAAAGACAGTTAATAATTAATGATATGCTTATGTTGTACCAGATCTATACATATTGTCAGGTCTTCTTCTGCATTCGCAAATAACTGTAAATGACACAACTTGGCAGCTCCGGGGTGTTAGATTTTGTGAATGAAAGCATAATAACCGCCAAGTTGTATCAAGCTGCAAGTTCCTACATCCATATCAACTACAATGTAGTTATGTGACATAACTTATGTCCTCATTGGTATTTCTGCACTGTCATTCATTCGTTCACATTGTAACGGTTTTAAAGCAAAAACATGGTCTTCACAATCATATACGGAAGTGCACAGGCTCTGATGTGAACCTTCAGTTTACCATTTACATCATGTAAATGGTAAAGCGAAGGTTCTCATTGTCACTATTCCCTTCGACAGCGCCAGGGTTAGAACGGTTTAATTAGCATGATGTTATATTGAGAAGTCAGGATTCTATGATGTTATCAATTCTTTTGTAGTGCACATTCGTGTCGAAAACTGTAAATATGCATGTGCATACTTGGGAAGATATGTTTACATCCGATTCAAATATTGGTACAAACACATACATGGAAATTAGTAATACAAACTTAGATTCCTACCTTTCGTATATTCCTCGTGTTAAACATACTTTGGCAACAGAAACAAATACGGAAATCTTTTCCCATTTGAGTTTGTGCACAGATTTTACTTACGCATTCAAACAAAAACCAACCGTATGTGACTTCAAGTTGATTTTTCATCCTTTCTTCTTTCCATTTCCCTTAGTGCACTCGCACTTTGCTACATAAATTCATCTGGTTCGTAGCTCTGCA
Source organism: Zhuqinia jingwanae (assembly GCA_027744095.1). Lineage (NCBI taxonomy): Eukaryota > Metazoa > Arthropoda > Collembola > Entomobryomorpha > Paronellidae > Zhuqinia > Zhuqinia jingwanae. Next base: position 12,475 of record JAHZNC010006809.1, on the reverse strand, counting down.
CTTGACTGAGATTAACTTTTGACTACGCCTGTCCATTTTTCAACTTTGACGTATTATCGCAGTTAGAGGCTCATCTAAGAGACTTCCTGATATGCGTTGAATACTTGATTTTTCTAACGGTACAATAACAGTATATATGGTTGGTATTGGTTGGTGTATTAAACATGTTTACAAAAATGTGAAAAGACGAATCTAAAATATCATTTTAGAAATGATATATGATTTTAATTATAAGTACTTCAATACTACCAGCGTGTAAGTATTAAATTTAATAGTCATGATTTATGATTTAATGATTTGTCTATCTGTTTGTGAGTACAATAACTTCAAAACAGCCATGACATTTTTCTTGACATCTAGCATGACGGCATAATGTTTTTGGTAACTTTCTCCTTCATCGGTTTCCTACGAGCAAGTTTCACGTATGCTCTTCAACGATTTTGAAGATAGAGAACGCTGATATCTATCTTTTACTAGTCTTGAACAGTAGAAAATTTACATAAATGTTTCAAGGTAGAATGTACGTATGAAGGATATTTTAACCAAATATTCATGTTATCATTGGCACATGTAATATTTTTATGTTATCATTAGCACTATTTTTGGTATTTTTTGGTATTACAAAAAAATTATCCCTACACATTACACCTTATATGAGAAAATGTCAGGGGGAATTGGTAAATATAAAATGAAACAGGGTATGCAGTATGCGGATGATCGATAAGTTATCAGTGATAACGTAATAAAATCAAGAGGCAAATTGAAAAAAGAAAAGAAGGATCAACTTCCACAGAAGAAAAGTATTATGTTGCATGTATTAAAATAATATCTAGGTGTACTCATATACTGTGTAGATGTAGTAATGTAGAGAAACGCAACGTTCAATCTAGTAAAAGCACTTACCTACAAACTTATAGCAACCTCCGACAAGCTTGTCACACATTTTATTCCATCCAGCCCTGCTTCCACACAACAAAAAACAAAGAACTACGTCTTCTAAGATCTGTATTGAAAGTTACAATTTGATGGTATACTAGTAGTAAACATGGCACAATTACAGATACTGTTTCTGATATTTACAATGTCATTATAAACCCTAGTAAAGGTATCGTAAAAGGACCTCCTGAATGTTGGTGATGTCTTGAATTCAAATTAGCCCTTGTTTCATGTATTCCGCATCAATAAATTTCGAGTGATTTCATCGGTGGATAAAGTATTGGTCGATTTAATTTTGTCATATTGTGATTATGAAAACGTTTTCGTCCATGTAATGTACAACGTGTTGAGTTTTTGAAGGACGAACGACCTATATACATACATACATTATAATTTATAACATAGGTATTCTTTAGTTTCCGTAAAGATTATTACAAGGGAAGTGATTATCTCTCTCCACATAATCTTCTAATGGACGAGTCACTTATGGAAGAGCAGGTGCAAAAAATTTGAACAAGGTAGACTACAAAGTTTGTATTCACGTACATAGACACACTGGATAGAGGAGGTCCTTAATAATGTTTGTTGTACTAAATTTCCGGCAATTAGTTTTCCCTTCTCAAAACAAAGTACTTCATCTAGTCATGTCCCAGTCCCAACATACCACAAATACAATACAGTTAGAAATATGTATTTTATATAACGACAAATGACTATGATATAACTGTGTAATATGGGAAACTTGTTTCTAGTAAAAGTTTGCGTAATAATAAACCAAAGTAAAGTGGTAGTTATGAGCTGTTTACAAAATAGAAATTATAGTTTTAATCAGCATGTCAAATAACATGTACTAATATTGGTCAAAATGCGATTTAAAAAGTTAATTATATTATAATTAAAGCTTTAAGACCTGTAAATACGTAGCTGTGAGAGGATCGAATAACTACATCACTTGGCATAGCTTAAACTTAAAAAATCAAAGTTTCCACCGTAACTCCACCGGGAAATGAGCGAGGTGGCTGAAAATCAATAGGCATGGATACTAAGACCTCTACTGCTTACATACAATATTATAAGAAATTTGAATAAGCCGTTTTGAAGTTATCGTGTGGACACACACACAGACAATTATGTGTAAATCATGTAGTTGCACAGCTACGTAATAATTGCGATTACAAAATATACATAATATTTGTAACCCGCATGTCCAATTACATACATGTACTAATTTTGGTCAAAATCCGATTTAAAAAGTTAGTTATAATTAGTTAACTATAGTTAACTAATTGCGATTACAAAATATCCATCATATTTGTAATCAGGATGTTCGATTCCTATTATGAACATCCATCATATGTACATATTGATGTCCATGCTATTTGTAGTACATAACAAATCTGTTCCCTTATCCCGGGGACTGATCTCCGAGCTACTGTCTTAAGGTATAGATTACCGAAAACAGAATTTGAAAATTCCTTATAGTTTTCGAGAAAATGAGGGAACGGCCGAAACTCCAGACATCACCAAATTATAATGAATTGTAAACGGTTCATAATAACAACTTCCTTACAACAAAATAATAAGTAGTACTAAGGAAACTTTTACTTTTGTAGACTAATGTTAACACAATGCAATGTGGTGACACCATTATTTCAAGAAAAGAAAAATCTTTGCAACCAACGACTACTCAATTTGGGGACATGAATATGAAGGTCAAAGGAAAGATATCAACACACACTTATAATTTTGTTTGAGCCAACGAAGCGAAAAAAGCAAAGAATTTGAAATCGCATTGCTACATTAACTTACTTTTTTCTTGTTACGCAACGTATTCTCATCTCTGGATTCTTCTTTGTTTCCTGGCGCGTTAGATCCCCATAGTTTTGCTGCCATTCTCGCATATGCCACGGAAATTATGAGTAGAGGTAAAACATATTGAATCACTGCTAATCCCAGACTGTAATATGTTCGGAATGTTGAGGAAAGTATGATTGGAGAACAGAATGGCTTCTTTAATGCTCCTTCTCCTATTTCTATTACCCTGTAAGTCACAAAAATAGGTATAACCACCATAATCATGTTAAAAAGAAATATGTATATGCAGCATTACGTCAAACTATTTTTTTATTGTTGCTCTTTTACGGTTATGAGTTGAGTGAAAACTCATGTTTATAATGACTAGTAGCAAGATGCTGGTTTGTTGTTCATGAATGACTGCATTAATATGATTCATAACGTATATACCACATACCTGTATATATATTTGTAACAAAACAAGTTCATTTACATATATGCAAATTAAACAAAATACCGTAAAAACTGGAACTTTTCATCATAATTGTATCACAGTTTTTCACCACTGCATTGTCACTTTCTCTCCGGGCACTGAAGTTCTTTTTCAATCAAGTCTTCAGGGTATTTGCGTTTGTTAGGAATTTAGAAAAACTTTTGGAAAGTTGTGTTTGTAGAAATGGAGATTTTAGTACATTGGCTTTGGTTACCATACGTATAGATCCTCATCTCATCATCACGTTTTGCCAACGTAACTTTTTTATAAATTGGAAATGGTACCTGGAGGTATAGTAATATTGACTTAACAAAATTCAAAAAAAAATTTTTTAGCTGTACAGTACGCGTTTACCTTTAATAATTCAAGAAATGGTTAAAGAAAAACCAAAATAAAAACTAAGTTTTCCGAGTATTTAAACATTTTTTCGGTACATGTGATTAGCCTGAAACCCGAATCAAAAAGGGATTTCAGTATTTTGGGGAAACTGAATTCACAGCGTTTATCTACTTGGATTTCAAACAAGCAAATTTTCAAACTTGAAACAAAACCAGCTTTTGTAACAGATTGGGAAACTATTTTGCTGTTGAGAGGGGTACCCACTTCAACGCCATTGCTACTTGGTTGTAAGCTATAAAGAGTAACTAGAACCAATGTTGCAAAAAATGTCAACAATAACAAATAAACAGGTAATCGAATCGGCCACACACCTATCAGCCTCAAGCTGGATATGGGCAATCTACACAAGAAACTAACAATAAGCCCCTTATTGAACTTGAACAGTTTCAGTATGTCCCATAAACCGGATTTCATTCCACACTCACACAGCAGAGGAGAGAAGAAGCTGAGATTCACTTATAAGAACTCATGCATTCCATTCCATTTCTTATGCACTTGGTGTTTGGTGAAAGTGGCGAACAAGGCTTTTTAGAATCTACAATGTGGCAACAACACATTCTTAATTCTAATCCATTAACATTACATGGGAAATGCAAGAGATCCTTAAGCTGATTTTTTTTAAAGACGCCAAAATAGACCTTTATAAAAGCCACAAGCTTCTAAGTTTGGTTGATTTTATATTTCTGTAATAAATGTTGCTTACTCTTTAACAGATTTTGGTACTTTTCGTTTAATTAATTTTCCACCGGCCGTCCGTATCCACATTTAAAAGAAAACTATAAGAAATTTTGGAATTCTGTTTTCGGTAATCGATACCTATGGACAGTAGCTCACATGTGCTCTAAGATGAGGTCATGGGGTCATCCCCCGGGGGTAAGGATGACAGATAAGCCATGTGTACATAGTACGTACATATGTGGCATGTACATAATAGGAATCAGACATGATGATCCCGAATATAATGTCTATTTTGTAATCACAATTAGTTAATTGTAGTTAACTCACTGTAATAAGTCATATTAGGACCAAAATGAGTACATAGATGTAATCTGACATGCCGAGATAGAATATGACGTCCATTTTGTCATAGCAATTAGTTAATTGTAATGTTTGCCAATACAATCACTGTTCGACTTTTCATCACTTATAGCTTTCATTTTACATGATATTATTTTAAGTTGTTTGTATGAATATAAACAAGTCATACGGTCCCAAGGATACCTACATAGGTATATCAACTTCATCACATCATTATTTTGTCCTTTGCTGTGTTCGGTGTAAGCAAACATACTTGTTTACATCTCATATTATACCACTCAGGTCTAAAGTCATTTTTATCAGTCGCCAATAGACAACTAGATAGGAAAAAGAAAAGAAAATTCTAATAAAAAGAAAGGAAATTCTAGCTCAGTTTCATACTCTTTCTCATTCACATCGTTAGAATTCAAATGTTACTTCAGGCTTCATGTAAACTTATAGATGGTGATAAGGAAAATGGTATTGATGGCGAAAATAATTTAGAGAAGTGTCATGTCATGATCCTTGCTAAATGTCGATTATGAAGCTAACACTTGCTCGAAGTGAAAGTAAACAGCAGTGAAATAAAGGCTACTAGTTTTTAATGGGACACAGGACACTTGTATACATGGATTCAAACTTCAAGGTTGCTTCATAAAGCACATCTTGTAAAGCAATTATAATAAATGCTGTAAAACCTGTAGAAACGTAGCTGTGAGTGAATCGAATAATACATCTGACGTATTACGTCCCTTACTATTGATGACATGTAATAAATCAAAGTTTCCTTCATAACTCCCCCGGGGGTGAGATGGAGTTCTGAGTTATGACCTAAGGTATATGTGTGCCGAATATGAAGTCATTTGATCAAACCGTTCTGAAGATATCGTGCCTACAGACAGACGGACGGACAACTTTTACAATACAATACAATACAATACAATACAATACAATACTATGCTGTTACACAGCTACGTAATAAAAATTGTTACAATTATATTTGGACATGTAAGCATGATATGACTATAAATGATACTGCACGTCACCCATAATGTTGCATTGCATACGGTGTCTGCGAATATTGCAAATAATACAAATGTTATATAGGAATAACTGCGTTGCAATTGAAGACTAAAAAGCAGTTTCGATAGCTATTTCAAGTATTTTAGTAAAGAAAACTAAATTGAAACTGGCGGAGATAAGGACGCTATAATATAATACCCCTTAATATTGAAGGATGTTCTTGACAACCCAGTTGTCTCGTAAAAGTGAACAAGAACTACTCTCAGACTGACTCAGTGGGAAATTCCGAAACCATCTCAGATTACTTACAACACAATAATAGTAGTACATTTACGTATACATGAGTTTCTCGATCCTTAATTTCAAGAATATGTGGAGTCTGGACACAGAAGAGAATAGAATAAAAGTCTAAGGACATTAGCAGAGCACATTGAAAACCAATCATTCAACTCCCATTGTCAGTTCTTAAGTGTTTGCTGGTACAGTGGACAGTGACTTGTATACGTTCTTTGGTGGTGTTCCAATAGCATCATACAACACATATATACGAGACCACATGGTTGTTGTACTTCTTCTTAGAACACAAATCTTAGTAGTTTGTCTTTGTTTTTTCCGCAAAATCTCCTTCACCAACACTCACACATCCACTTGTCTTCTCTCTCCAATACCATTGATAAAGATCACCATGATGATCTTCTTGCCAAATCGGAGTTTTGAAAAAACACGGCGAAATCTTTTTTCCCATCCTTTCCTGCCTCCCTCTTTAGGTGCATAGAATCTCGTTTCATGCGATTACGTGTACTTGGTATTTGGTACCTGAGTTAACTTCTTCACCACAGATTCCCATTTAGGTATATACTATTCTTATGTTAGCGTTAAGAGCATTATTACTCTGGGTTTTGTTCTTTTATTTTACTCAAACATATACACAATCCTGACCTCCTTTCCCATATTAACACTGGAGAAAATATGCTTCTACTAGCAAGCTGTGCATTGTTATCACAATCAGATATGGAATATGTACTTAGGTATATTAAGTTCAGTATTTATATTCCACTAATACTTGTGTTTTTACAATAGCATATTCTAATGAAAAATGAAAATACAACATTTAGAGCATTATGCACTGACATCTTGTATTTTCAAAGACTGTAGCTCAAAAAGAAAAAACAGCGGAAACAAATTTCTAGCAGCACAATGTCAATTAGAGATTATGTAGTAGATTCAGTTCCTACACAACTTTTAGTTTTGTCAAGGTAATGCATGTAATATGCTACACCTTTACGGACAAGATCAAATTAACATATATACATGTAACTAGTTTCACTCAAGCGAAGGATGTTACTGCTGCCAACTAAACTGTCAAGAAATGTTAAATAATAAGTAAACGAACTGTGGTCATAATTGCATTGTCTTGTATGTACCATGCATAATTATTCGTTTCATTAAGGTTTACCGAGTTACTTCTGAGTTTTAGATGTAGGGAACTGCTTTCATTTCTTTTATGAAAAGCTTCCTTAGCTAAGACCTAATGAAGGCAATGAAGCAATCAAGTTCTAGAAGTTTAAAGTATAATTTACCTGTAGTCAAGTTCCTGTGGAAGGGCCAGAACAATGCTGATAATCCAAATAAACATCACGGTACAACTTGCTTCCCGTTTTGAAATCTGTATAGCTCGAAATGGGTGTATTATTGCTCGGTACCGATCCAATGCAATCACAGACAGTGTAAAAACACTCACGTTGACGCTTAGTACCTTCAAGAAAAAAATCAATATGGAAAATTATTAGGGAATTTAATAGTAATAGTATTTATACAAGTCGATAAACGGCGATGATGATGATGTCTGGACATGTTATGTATACATAAAATAAAAATAGGATTTAGATTTAACTCTCCGCTTGTCAAAATAGCATGGATGTTGTCAAAATAGCATGGATGTTAAAAATCGAGATGATACATACAACCCATTGCATGTTCAAGGCATTTTTCTTGATTTGCTTTTGTTTTGCAAGTTTTTCTTCAAGATATCGACAATCATCTGATCATATTGAGTTGACATAAACGCGCTATCAACAACATACAGAAAGTTGGTTTTCTAAAATTTTCCGGTAATGTTTTATGACGCAATGAAATAATCTGCATGTACTGTAATACTTTATTCGTGTTACTACGATCAGACGAGACGGCAGTGGCAGGCAAGCTTGTTGATCCAGAGAGTTGCGACATGTACGCTTTACGGTGCAAATAGCATCATTGACTCATGAAAAGCATTTCCAAAGAGGATTACGTTGAAGGTAATATAAGGAGATAAAATCGGATAAAAAGCCCTGTGCGACTTTCTTTTAGTTTCCACAATACTTGCTAGCTGGGTGTTTGACTGGGCTCTTCCTCTTGCTTATGGCTTTCCTACCATCATATGATTGTTTCAAAATCCAGCAATTTTGGTTTACAAGACAGACACTAGGAAAATTTAATATTCCGCCCATGAGCATGCTTTCATATGATATATGTATTATCTGTATTGCATTTTCGTTTCTCAACTTTCAACATTACACTTCATTATTACGGATTACTCCAAAGGATGTTTTATCTCCTTTCGACATGTAAATTTGCATTTTGAAAAACATCATCTCTAAATTGTAAACTTCAAAAGCTTCCATTATTTGAAAGAAGTAGAACCATAATCGTATTAAAATATCATGTTTTTGAAATAATGCTAGACAATATAAGTTCGTACCTCATGAACTGTACACCCAGCCAGCGTTACACGCTGGACCCCTTACCTTGGTGTTTTTAAATTATAATCCCCATTTCCAGCATATTTGATTTTGATCGGTAAGACCTACTGATCAAAATTTTTATTTTTATTTTATGAAAAGCTTGAACTCAAAACCAAAAAATGTAGTTCTGGTCATCAAAAGTCTGATGCACAGGAGTCACCTTACATTGGTCAAAACGTCAAAAGTTTGATCGTTTGCAGTTTTAAAATGTTTTTAAAATGACTGTTTCTAAATAAAAGTGAGAAGTGAAATGCATATTTACAGGTTTTACAGCTTTATTTTTATTATACTTCGTTAAAATGGCTTTTAAATTTTGTTGCGTCTTAGTTTTGGGATCGAGGTCATGTAATACGATAGTCGAATATATTATTACGTCGCTCATAAGTGATAGTATCTGCTAGTATGTGTGCGTCTACCAGTGCAGTGCGATAACTTCAAAACGCCTGCACTGATCTTTTTGAAAGTTGACACATAGCCCTGGAGATAGACTATGACATGGAATTTGCCCAATCATGATTCAACTCCCAGGTGTGCGGGACTGTTTTTATTCCGCGATACAAATTACTGTGATTGATGGATGAAAAAATTGCTTATTTATGACGAAGGGGACAAATTTGCATGGTGAAATATGCCACAGGTTAATGGCTGGGGTGCTTGTTAAAGTTGTGCACTTACCTGTACAAATGGGCAAAATGCACACATAAAATCAGGTAGATTCCAACGTTGCAAGAGAGCCGCTTGAAATCTGCAATAAGAAAAAAATGAAATTGTAATTTGGCTATCACCAGTAGTAGTAGTACGCTAGATGGGATGGGGTTTTATTATTAAAATGTTTTGACTGAGGATATGATATAGTTGTATGCACGCGACTTACTGGAATGGAATAGCAAACAACGCAATTATTATATCAGCCAGGGCCAAATTTGCTATGAATAAGTTGGTCTTGGTTCGCATCCGCCTTGAAACCTGTAACGTTTTTTAACACATTTCCATCAGCATCTACACCTACACATCTTTAACGTTTAAATGAAATAAAAATGTTTATTCTGTGTGTACGTATTTTTGGTATTTTACTTGTGCATTGCAATGTTCAAACCAACCTATGGGTACATGAACGCGAATTTTCAATCAATTTAAAGGAAAGGAAAGGATATCATGTATGAAGCTGTTCAATTTTGGCCAGAGTAGTATATTTACTTGACTGAGATGAGACATTTAACTATTTCAACACAAAATTGTCTCAGCAAAACAAGAAATAGCGTAGCTGAAGGTCAAACTTTCATGTTAGAAAACTAATAAAAGTAGAATTTATGTCTTTAACGACCACCATCAAATATATAAACAAGAAGTTGATTTATTATTTGATCACATTTTTGTATTGAATGCCAAATAATTTATCGTTATGGCTACGCATTTGAACCTGACAGGAAACGTTATCCAGTAAAAGATCGGCTAAGCTACGTTAATAAATGAATCAGACTTCGAGTTTATTTAAGCACAAATGGACGAACATGTTTATATAGCCTATTTATTGGTATTGGTATTGCCAAATTTATTTAATGGTCAAACAATATTACAAGTTACCCATTTCATTGCATGTAGAACGAAAACAAGACATTATTTGGACGTGGGACGGGGTATTTAGAATTGCGAGCTTCCATCACGTTGTTAATTCAATTTGAAATTCGATTTCTACGCTGGCAATGTAACAAGAACATCTAAACATGGTATTAAATTGTAATATGTTTATATTTTTCACAATCATATTGACAACATCATTCAACATTCTATATGATGTTTTATGGACGAAGAAAACACCAAATTAAGATGTATTTATTTTTATATTTGATAGATGAAACATGTTATTATTGAGTAGTTGGCATGCAATATGCAAATATCATGTCAGTGTAGCATTTATATACAACTTAGCACAGCTTTGTAAAATTAGCAACACAATCGTAGAGCTAACAATTTGGGTAGTGGAGACTCTTTTCTAGAAAAAAATATTCATTCATTTCCTCATAAATAAAGTTATTTAGCAATGCTTTAACACGTGCTGCCAAGAAATCTGTCTGCATTTGAAATTTACTACAAGACAAGGACAAAAAATACATGACACCTACACCAACAAATTTTTAGTGTATATGTTTTTGTGAAAATGGTTTGCATATATGTAACCTTGTGCTACGCTAAATCCAAAAGTGTGGTAAATCAGTAGAGTATTTATTATTGAAAAGTGACCCAGAAATGTTTGCACTTCAGGAAATCAATACAAGATCCTGTAAAAACTTCAATTGAAACTTTTTGAAACCCAAAGTATATAATGATTATGTATGTATGTTGTGTGTTAGACATTTTTAATTTTCTCTCCCTGAAATGCATATCATTTGATGAATACTACATATTGAAATCAAGCTCGAGTTGATTTTTTAAATAACGTCAATCACTTGCTTTTCCTATTTCCTGAACATTATATTTGTGAAGTGGTCTTAGTTAGTATGTGTAAATATTTCGGGAACAACGCTTGGAGTAAAATTTGTGCCTATCAATGTTATTCCCGTCAATACCATCATTACTGCAAACTCATTACAAAAAATGGATTACGGCTGCTGAAATGCTTGTCATTTACATTAGCAGGCTTATATCAATATAGAATTTTTTGATATGTAAGTATAGACAATCTTCTGTATATGCTCCCTATTAATTCGTGTTGACGAAATATCCGGTTTCCAATAATCAGAACAGAAGTGTGTGTGTGAGAGAGAGAGAGAGAGAGAGAGAGAGGAGAGAGATTTTAAACTTATCGGTCCCGAATATAGGAAGGTATGATCAAAGTACAGTTACTCATCCCCATTTCCATCCTTGAAAAAAGTTCGAAAATACATAAATGATTTGAAAAGGTAGAGTGGAAACTATGTATTTCTATATTGGGCACAATAGCATTGTATATTTTATGTACGTGATTGTAAACTATGAGTTGTGTGACAGATAATGGGGAAAAAGAAAGATAGTATGCTGACGGATTCTGGATACATTGTACTAACAAAATCAACTACTACAATGATTGTAGTAGTTGATTTTGTAGGTGGCTATTTGGTAGTATCCAATTTGTGTATGTATACAGCTTAGTCAAGAAAATATTTTTAGATTCAAGTTTAAATTGGATTTGGCCAATTGCATGAAAATACATGTTGTTGGTATGTTCTTTTAATAGGCCAGTGTTTGAAATAAAATATTTTAAGATGTATAAACGGATATAAGATATTCAACTATGCAATGTTTTTTTGCAAATTTCGATATCAGAACGTAGACACTGCAGAAATGCTCTCACTTGAGTATATATAGATACCTTCACAACACGCTCAAAATACATATTTCGTTCCTTACGCACGCAAACATGCCCAATATTTGTGTACGACACATCCTTTTTCAAAGTATATATTTTGGTTTCATGAAGAAGCTTCGGGCATTTTCCCCACATGGTCAAAACAAATTAAAAAGTGATCACGAAACAAATCTATCACGTAAAAGCAGGTGAGTAGGTTTATTACTTAGAAATAGCAACTTTTGACTCTTCTACGAAATATTCTAACTATTATATTTCCGCTCTACAAACCACTTTCCATAATGATACAACCCGCTATAAATTACCGACTACAAAATATTCAAAACCTGATGCTAGTTGTGTCCGGAAGATGTGTCCGGACTAAGATCACTTTCTCAATTTGTACATAGGTACATCACTATAGTCTCTCAATACTGTCTCTCTCTCTCTCCAAAAATTCATGTCATGTCTATAAGTACGTACGTCTCCTTTTTCATACTTGTAATACACATTTGCATCAAAATGTTGTAAAAGTGTAATTTATAAAATACATACATACCTACACACAGAATTTTATAGAATTTTCGGACGCACACACATCACATACACACAAACCGGGTCATGTTTAATCCTATCTGTAGTATCTTAGGCTAAGATGCAAATGTGTCACCGTATCTTGTCTGAAAGTATGGCGTGTTAACGCGT
>JAHZNC010006808.1:0-10284 GCA_027744095.1 Zhuqinia jingwanae | reverse complement strand
ATTTTAATCTGCACAATTTTTAAATCTCATATTTATGTCAGTGTCATTTCCTGCTTTTTATGATAAAAGTTTGACCGTCACTGTTACTATATAATATAGTCTTTATTGCCCGGTATTTAGAATAAATTTTAAGCATATTTTTATTTACTTTTATAAATTCATTCACTTTATAATTTCATCGTTTATTCCTGACCTTGATCGCACTGGAATTTTATTCACAAAAAAAGGAAGAAAAAAATGAGAAAAAATATACAAACACGCCTCCATAGCATGCCAAATCTCATTTTTGACTCTCTCCATCTCTAAGTGCTACGACTTCCACAGTCGAGTCACAGGAAATTTACAAATATCCATCTAAAACAACAAAAAATATGTGTGAAATGTTATAAAAACAAAATAATTCGCACAGGAAATTATTGTACATTAAAACTTTCAAGTCTTAATGTACAATACAAGTTGTGTACAATAATTTATATATATGTATGTATATAAAGTGTTATGCTTTACAAAGTGGTATTTTATCTCAAACCTCAAAAAATGACATAATGTTAAACTGACATGAGGAAAGAACATTAAACTACAATTAAGAAATCTACCTCATCTTGATCACTGATGGATGACTCATATGATGACCACCCTTTTTCATATTTAATACCATTTTTCTCATTTGTTTAGAGCATAAAAATCTCCAGTATATACCATCATCATATCATATCACGTCAAAATTTAATCTGTCCCATATTTTCATCGTACGTCTTTACTGGTGAGAAAGTCGGTTAGTTATTATGTTCAGCAGCGTTTTAAAATTTCACACGAATTTTTTCCCTTATTCCTACCAACTTTGTACTTTATCTAAACAGGTTTGAAAAAGTAGATGTGTGGATATTTAAAATTAGCACTAGAATATATACATTATGTACATGCATGAAAAATCTAAAATTTAATCTGCTGCTGTTGTTTACTTACCTGAGCTCTTTCAACTTTAGCAACTCAAAAATATAAGACTCCATCACGCCTGTTTCAATTAAATGGCAACATGTATAATTTTTTGTTTCATTTCACAATAAATATGTGTTCATTTTTTTAGTAAAACTGCTTTTATCCTTGCCCCGGAAATTGAAAAAAAAATATAGCTCCAATGACCAAGTGGTTACAACAAACACACACACATACACACAACATACATAGTTGCTTGAGTAGATAATAACAGGATGGTAGGTATTCTACTATAATCAGTGATTTTAGGTAGACTCAACCATCAATCAAATAGTCATTTTCATTTCAGTTACATACTTGCATGATTTGATTTTATACTGGCTAAAAAATGTATAGTGTGAAAAAAATCTAAAATATGCATGAGAAAACTGAAAATGAGAAATGAAATAGTATTAAAACTTTTGGAACGTGAACAAACAAAAGATATATACACGCATCATTGTGAATGAGTCTAGCGATTGCGTTCCGTAGTTATTTTGCCTTTTGTACTAACCTGTTGACAGGATTACAGCTATACCACATCCAACAATCAAAAAATGAATTACGATGATCATGCATGCCAGAGTGATAGTAGTCCAGTTGTCGACAGGAAATCTTTTTGATGAGGATAATGTCAAAAAAAAGTATTTTGTTTATAACGATACACTTTACTGTGATCTCTGATACTCTTCTCACTAACAACCAGGAACAATGTGGACTATTGTGGACTCGTAAAAAATGATGATGACGACAAGGTGTGTGACATGGCCATTTATTCAAACAACCACTTTCCTAACAAAAAAAATTGCATCTGACGTCTGAAAATCTGAAACAGTGATTGAATGATCTACTTTGTTCAGCCTCAGGTTAACCACACCATACACTCAACTATTATTATCAGAATATTTAAACCTTCTCGAATCCCGTCAGATATACATAATCACTAATAATCGGGGAAAATACAAAACATTTTTCTTTGTTTACCTCAACCTAAATTCCAGACAAGGTTGCAATTTCATACTTTCAAAAAATATTTGTCTTAGTTTTAGTGAATGTTTTCTTTGCACTCATTCATGTATGTATGTATATTCCCTACTTTTCCCTAATCCTTATAACCACAGTGTTTGTATTCTAAAAGGATGGAAGGTGTTTGTTTGTATTTAGGATGGAAAAGCTGTGTTATAACCTTGCCCTTGCATTATAAAATTTATTTTCTCATAACGCATTACGCAAGTCATCCTAATTAAAATGCACATCCTGTCAACGGCCACCAAAACGGATTCATTGCAAATAATATCAACTCTTATCTCCATCCTCTCAAAACCTGCAATAATACAATATTCAATTTTTTTCTGTTTGACAAATCCCACAGGAATAAAACCTGGAAATACGTAGCTGATAGTGAATCGTCATTTGCAATTTTCCCTCTCTCAAAAGCATCATCTTTGAAAAGCAGTAGGGTTCTGAGTTATGGTTATGACCTAAGGTACCAAAAATATGAAGACATTTGAATAAACAGTTCTGAAGATATCATGCTCTCAGACAGACAGACGAAAAACCTCAGGTAAATCAATTAATTAAAATTAAAAACATTCATGCATTTTATTCCAATGAAGCAAATCCAACTACATATTTTTTACCAGGGTCAGTAAAATTGTGTTTATTTCTTGAGTTGATGTCAGGCATTTCATATTGTGCAATAATAAGTTTATTTAGTATTCAGTCGTGGCATACGGTATTGAATTGTGACGTAGGTTATTGAATTCCTCGAAATGGGTTGCATCTTTACAATTTACAATATAAAAACATTGCATTGCATGTAGTGATAAAAAAAACTTGAATTTAACCCTTGTCCATTGTTTTGTCCATCGTTTTACATCTTGTTTGTTGTTGCTGCTTAAAAGTTTTTTTTGTGCAGATTCATTCTTGCCAATAACCTGTAGTTGTAATTTGTAATAGGTGTGCTGTTGCTGTTATACAAAGATGTTTCTGATCCGTTTGGGGGATTTCTGCTTGTCATTATGATGATGACGATTATGTTTACAGCTTTTTTTTTTACTGCGAATGCAAAATGCACATAAAAACTTGAATTTAACTCGCCACATGATACCAGCAGTTCAACAATATAATCTTTTGCATCCAACCAAGATTTACTTTTCATTCCACTCGATTCGCTACAACTAATCATTGGTAATGTGTCCGTGAAACAAGATATGGCAAGCTTTTCTTAGAAAAGGGTTAAGAAGAAACAAGTCAAACAAAAGTGGCATCGATTCCAGTACCGGACTACATACACTATGCACATGTTTACCAAGTATCAGTAACAAAATGTACATTATTCTTAGCCAGTCACCACCGGTAGTAGTGGCATGAAACCTAGTACAAAACCTTTTAATACCTGTTATTAGCAATCACCTTCCACAACCACCACTTGCTCTACTCAGGATGATAATATATTATGATGCTATTTGCACGCGTCATCATCATCATCGGCCATATCAATTCAACTGTTCCATTTTTTTACCTGTTATAACTATATAGTCAAGTCAATAGAGTTTTTGAACGGTGGTGCAGCATCAGAGCAGAGTTCATGGTTCATTGCTGCCAGTTCAGTCTTCTTTTGGATTTTGGTCCAGCTAGTAGTACAATCATAAACAGTACAACAGTGAAAGATATTGTTGATAGGTGTAATAGTATTGTTGCTCATAAAACTTTAGTGACTATGTGGTCTATGTGGTTTTACTAATAATTTCGAAATGCAGATAAAATTTTGTGCTCATCTGCTTACTTCCTCATGACTTTGATTAGAAGCTAATTTTGTAATAAAAATGACTATGCAGTTATTGTGCCATCATTTTCCTCATCGTCGTCCACCGGCGTGGAGTCTATTATGGCTGGGTTTAGCATTTGGGGTAATGTGGAACAATGTCCAGATTATCTCGGCGGAAGATCAGGGAAACTGCGTTACATTTGGAGTGTGTGGTCAAGTTGGGGATCTAGAAGAAACTACTTGCGTAGCACATCATCCTCCCAAACCAGTGGTCAATGAAGATTATATGGACATTTTAACAGCATTTTGTCCAGAGCTGATTGCTCAGTATGGAACTACGCTTTGTTGTGACGATGAACAAATTATGACAATAGGGGAGAAATTGGGATTGGCACAAACTTTTATTGGGAAATGCCCACCATGTTTGAAAAATATACGAACCATGGTCTGCAGCTTGATGTGTTCTCCGCATCAGCTCAAGTTTCTAAATTTGACTGAGGCCCAACCTGTGCCTGCGGAATTTGCTGGTGACGGTTGTAAAGAAGATGAGGATGACTGTACTCCTTCTACAGCACCTCCCGTGGAAAAACACTATGTGACCAAAGCTAATCTCTACTTGGACGCCAAGTTTGGAAAGGATACATATGAAAGCTGTAAAAATGTTGTTATTGGTGCATTGGGAGGAAATATCATGGATTTGCTTTGTGGGAAATGGAAAAGTACAGGGTGCAATCCTCGGAGATGGTTTGACAATGTGGGGAAAGCTGCGACAGGTGTGCTAGCAATGGAGACCAAAATTCATTTGATTGAATTGGAAGAAAAGGAGAGTATGATGGGCTTGGGAATGGAACCCTTTCAGTCTAATGCAACGGCATGCAACGAAGAAGTTCCTGAGGAGGGAACTTGCTCATGTTTGGATTGTGTGGAAGCTTGTCCAGTGATGGATCCTCCAGTGAGCAGCATTCACACCACATTTTTCCAGACGGATGACATGTTGTACGTCATGACGGGAATTGGATTGACTGGAGTACTTGCAATTTTGGTGGCAGGCTTTGTTGGATATATGTCAAGGAGAAAGAGTGCAAGCAGTGATCTCACAACAAACAATGTAGCAACAGAAATGCAAACAAAGGACGAGGTAAATGGGACAGGGGAGAAGCAATTACAAAATGGGCATTCTGCTGGGAGCGACGACAAGGAAAAAGAGGATGTGGTAACGAAAACCCTTCGAGGCATTGCGACATGTAAGTAAAGTGTACCTACATTCTACATATGTGTATACATGCAAATTATTCACAACAATTTCTCTCTTTTTTTAAGCAAAAAAATATAAATAAATGTTTTGTTATTCAAAAAGTTTCTGCAAAGAATCCTTACCGAGTACTCCTTCCTGGTCTCATGATTGTAATCGTGCTGTCCTATGGGCTAACTTTTGTAAAAATGCAAACTGATCCTGTCGAATTGTGGACGCCCCCGGGGTCAAGGGCACGATTAGAACGGGAGTATTTTAGTGATACATTTGGATCCTTGTACAGAATTGAACAAGTGATTCTTACTGCTAAAGAGGGAAAGGTGGATCCTGTTGTTTATAACAGCGGAGTGGAAGGAAAATTAGAGTTTGGTCCAGTGTTCAACCAAAAGTTTATACATGCTGCATTGGAGCTCCAGAAGCAAATTCAAAACGTAAGTATCTACTTTATTCATGCGTTCAATTTAATACACGTCAAACATGGTTTCAAACATCTTCCATTAGAGTTAACCCAAAAAATAAAATATTGATCGACAGCTAAAATCCCCATCTGGCTACAAACTATCCGATATTTGTCTAAAGCCATTGGCCCCGGATAACGATAACTGCCTGATCATGGGCTACCTTGATTGGTGGCAAAATGACATTAAAAAACTTGAACACAACTGGAATATTACCACCAACACACCAACCGGTGGAGTGGAAGATGAAAACTATCTTGACCACTTCCTTTACTGTTCATCGAATACTTTCAGTGCCACTTGTCTAGGCAGATACGGAGGTCCCATTGATGCTAGCATTGTACTTGGTGGATACAAAAAAACTGGTACACTATCTCTAAAAAAAACTAATGCTTTCAATTTGAATTTATTACATTATTATTATTATTTCAATAAAATGCAATGTTGTGTGCCTTAAATTTACAGAGGACGGAAAACCAGACTACAAAACTAGCAATACGATTCTAATTACATATTTTGGACAAGATTTCGTCAACAAATCCATGAGCGCGCCAGCCAAAGAATGGGAAAAGACATTTTTACAATTTATGAAAAAACTCATCCAAAACGAAAATTCGGAAATAACAAAAAATATGAAAGTGGCGTATACTACAGCACGTAGTATTGAAGATGAAATTGAGGCTTCCAGCCGAGGAGAATTTAAAACCATTATAATTTCATACTTGGTCATGTTCCTCTATATTTCGGTCAACCTGCGAGACAGCTACAATTTGGATCGCTTTTTCGTTGAAAGCAGAGTCCTTTTGGGAATCACTGGAATTCTCATTGTGCTTGCGTCAGTGACATCATCAGTTGGACTGTTTGGATATTACGGTCTTCCAGCAACAATGATTATTATGGAAGTTATACCATTCCTTGTGTTAGCTGTTGGCGTAGACAATATTTTCATTATTGTCCAACACTACCAAAGATCAGAACGGCTTGTTGGAGAATCCCGAGGAGATCATGTTGGCAGGGTTGTAGGGGAGGTGGCTCCCTCTATGGTCCTCAACTCCCTCACAGACTCCGTGTGCTTTTTCCTGGGATCTCTATCTGGAATGCCGGCTGTAAGAGCCTTATCAATTTACGCAGGAGTCGCGTTAATTTTCAACTTTCTTTTGCAATTCACCATTTTCATTGCCGTATTCTCTTTGGACCTTGCCCGAAGTGAGGAGGGTCGGCTGGACATATTTTGTTGCATTCAAAAGGAGAAAAGTCATCAAAAAACTTTGGGAGGAAAAGGATTCCTTTATGCTTTCTTCAAGAAAGTTTGGGCGCCTTTTATTCTAACTTATCCTATGAGGGTACTCGTAATGGTAATATTTTTCTTGTGGGCTTGTGTCTCACTCGCTGTTGTACCCCGTATAAAACCCGGTTTGGATCCGGATACAGTGTTGCCAGAAGACTCTCATGTGACCATTCACTTCAAGTCTCTTTTCAAATACGCGGATGTGGGTTTACCTCTATTTTTTGTTGTAAAAGACACTGGTTTTGATTACGAAAGTTCTCTTGGACAAGATTTAATTCGAGGAGGTAAAAATCCCTATAGTCTCGTCAGTCAAATAGCAACAGCCAGTAAATTCCCTAATGTGACGTACGTTGCAAAACCCGCGAGTGCCTGGCTGGATGATTACGTTGAGTGGATAAGTAACGATAATTGCTGCAAAGTAAACCATACAACGCACGGTTTCTGCTCCAGCTCCGTAAAAGAAAATCATAAAAAATGTGGAAGCTGCAGAGTGCATCTGGCTGACGGTCACCTGACGCCCCAAGACTTTGAAAAATATTTACCCTGGTTTCTTCAAGATAATCCGAGCATGGAGTGCCTTAAGGGAGGACACGCCTTGTACTCTTCCGCTGTCAAATATCACCGATTGGACGACAGCAACGTTAATGACACACGTATAAGAATCGGGGCAACCTTTTACATGAGTTTTAACACAGTGCTGAAGACATCGGAAGACTTTACAAATGCTATGATTGAAGCTCGCGTGGTCGCTCAAAATATAACGGATACTTTGAACAGGGCAACAAATTCCACGCAACATCCTTCATTGGACCAATGAAGTCAGATAAACAAAATTAAATGAAACCATCTAACCAAATAAATAATGAATAAAATGGAACCGTCAACAGATTGATTTTAAGCAACAATTTATTTGTTGCAAGCAATAATACAATCTTGTGCTCAAAAATAATAATAACAACAGTATTTTTGTGATTTTACGTATTATATATTTTAAGAAAAAATTAATTTTGTAGTTAAAACTCTAAAAGTATTATTGATAGTCATGTAAATAAGTGTGTATCTGAACTTGCATAATAAAACCTAATGTACCTATGTAATTATTAATATAATAAGATATGTATTCTATTCTAAAAAGAATAAAGGCTTGAGAATTTAAAAAAAATGTACAAACACTATACACAATCACTTCTTATTTTATTACATAAAATCGTCACTGTGTACACTGTACATTTACAATTAGTGTCTTTCTATCTGCGACACATTCAGTGTAGCACAATGGATTAAAGTAATAAGGTCAAGGTCATTCCTCGTAATTAGCATCCGGATTGTTGAATTGGTCCTAATCAGAGGATGATCTTCTCCATCGGATTTGCTGATCCAAGGTCAAAACCGTCTCTGGATGGACTCGACGAAGATAGGGTGACGGAAATGTGATTTTCAAGTCTTTCACTTTCATGAACTTGCTCAAACTTCTGTCCTAAACAAAAAACCACATGTAATTTGATCAAATGATAAAACCTTTCAAATTATCATTGTGCATGATCACTAAATACTCGACTATTAGTGTATATTATTATTGTTCGTGATGAAATTTACGATCTAGTAATACGGCAGACTCGAATTTGTAAAAAATAACATTTGATGACGTTGAAGTCGTTAAATGTCATAAGTTATACCGATTATGTTCAAATTTAAAATTGGAAGATTGTCCAATTACCGATGTTGCTGAATCGGGCGTCGATCGTGCTGTCGTCGTCAGTGAGTCTCTTTCAGTTACATATTGTAACGTGGCTTGACATAAATGAGAAAAGTCACCTTGACCATCTGATGTTATCACATCTGTAAAAAAAAATTTTTTAGTGCATTACACGACATTGTCTCTTTTACTAACTTTAATTTTTTTGCAGGCATAATACATTTGAACATAAGAATATGCCCACTTACGAGAATCTGAAACAGCGTAGAAAAAATTGCCATTTTCTTGACTAGAAAGTATTGTATTTTTATTTTCGTCTACTCCCTGTCCCGGAGGTTCATCCGCTATTACAGCTATATGACCTTTTCTTAGGTTCATCGAGGGACGTTCCCGCTCCAAAGTAAGCGGTATGCCATAAATTTCTAAAACTTCTAAAAATCTCGGATCAAGGGTCATTCTTCTTTTCCCTTTTTTCACAATCACGTCTGTTGGCCACGTAAGCGTGTACATATAAACCAGAATGGATTGCATTTCTTGTGGTGTCACAAAACTTGTTTCAATCTTCTTCTCATCTCCCCTAAAGGTAAACCACTGGCGGAACAGCTCACTGTGCGACTGAAGCACCTTCGAATCCGCACGAAATATGAAAGTTTGGAATGACGACGAATCAATATAATAATCTTCAGTACAAGTCCCACTTCCTCCACATCCAGCGTCCAGAGAGGATGTCACCACATAAATTCTCGTATCCTTCCCCACTCCACTACACAAAGTTCTGAATCCTCTCTTGACATGCTTTTGAAATAACTCCACTCTTTCCTCTGCCCATTCCCTGGTTCCCGGTTCAAGAAGCCATTTTCTCTTTACAATCCTCCTGTTCAAAAATGGTGTGCAATTTTCATATCTCCAAAGAATTTCCGGGTACATCTGAGCTATTCTCCTGTTAAATCGTCCATCTCCACTAGAATGATCTGATTCAGAAGGATATTTGTTGTGTCCTCCATCACCCACTCCACCTCCGCCATCTCTATCCGTTTCAATCACCACCTCCTCATTTTTCCCACATCCCAAAAATCCCATAAAACTTTTAAAAATTCCCACCACCCACCCCAGCAATCTTGACAGACATTTCACAAGCGCATTGCAAACATACTCTAATTGCCAGTCTACATCATCATCCGCAAATTCTAGTTGTCTAATGTTGGGTCTTGCTCTGCTCACTCGATTGTACAGAATTATGTCCTTCACTTGAGAATCTGAAACGAATTTACCCACACCCTCCACACGACCACGACTTTTCAGGGAGTGACTTTTTCTCATCAAACCCAAACTTTGATAGCGCCTTCTTCTTGTCCTCATTATTCCCGTAATCGACTAAAGCCGCTATGGTTGGAGTTGCCAAAAAAAGTTGAAAATTTTATGTTCTTCTTTTTCTTCCTATCAAATGGACTTTGGGACACTGGGATGCACCACTACTCGCCTCATTCATTTCATAACAGCGACCTGCTACACACAATTACTTTTTCCCCTCCTCCTCTCTATCAACAAGAAAATCTGTCCTTTGTCATAAAAAAACTGGCTGAGTTTTTAATCAAGTCGCCTGCCGTTGTTTTTTGGTAGTTAGTTTGACGATTTAGTTGTTGTTGTCAAAATAACAAGGCAAAAGAATTTCACCTTTTTTGTTGTCTTATTTATGAAAAAAGTGAGAGCAAGTTTTTTTGTGAGGTTTTACCACAGTTGCCTAAGCAAGAAGCTCCTTATGTCATTTTAATGTAAGATGATCTCTGAACTAAAGATGAGATGAGGATGCCATAATAATAACGTAAAATTGCAAGTGAGAAGTAA
>JAHZNC010006807.1:0-18525 GCA_027744095.1 Zhuqinia jingwanae | reverse complement strand
TTCTTCCTCTTCTCCCGGAGATCGTTTCTTCCGCTGACAGCCAATTGATCCAATTCAGTCTGAAGTTTTAAACAATCACCCTCAAGCGTTCTGTATTCTCGTGTGAAGTGGGGTCCCTTGAACTTATCAATAATGTCAGATCGTAGACGCGAGATTTGCTCCTGGAGTGAATTGAGCTGCATTGTACACACATCTACACATACATGATAAATAGTTAATATTCCAATCCAACTCCAACAGGAAATACATTTCAAAACACAGACAGATACTGATAATATTGAATTTCTTTTACCCTCTTCTCGGCTACGGGGTCGTCCACGTCCTCGACCAACGGCAGCTTCATTCTTTACTATTTTTACAAGATCCAGACTACGTATTTCGTGACAAGAAGATTGGAGTCTATTCATAACAAGTTTTTTTCTCTCTTTTGGATTGTAGCTTCCAGCTAGAAGTTCGTCATCATATTTGATGTTGTCACCTCTCATGGTCTCATCTGTCTTGTGCATTACCACTTTTGTTATATCACAGTGCAAAACAAACCGAAATCCGAAAATTAACGATTATGAAATGTATGATAGTATGTTAACCTAGTTCAGATTCTCAAAGTTTGGATTCAAAGAATATTTTAATTTTCAATTTCGATGACTTTTATGATTTTTATTTAACCCGGGATATAATGAAAATGAATGACTTAATGACACTTTAGCTAAGAGTGCTAGTGCACGCAAATTGGCAGTTAAAAGTTGCAAGGTGAAGGTACATTCTGATGTAAAAAAATTATCACAGAACAAATGACTTAGGTACTTAATTACCTGGATTTATGCTGGCAATTGCTTTTAGAGAGGCTTTTTGAATTTTTACACAAACTGCAATGACTGTACAACTATATTAAACCTGCTTGCGAAATTTAACCTAAATTATCTACTAAATTTAAATTTGTCGTTTCACTGTACTTGGAGAAATAGTTCTTTCCTTATTAACTAACCAAACTTGCAGGTTCTTCAATCTTGCGTTTTGTCCGAAACCGTACTACATGAAGTCAATAGTGAACACAAAAAATTGAAAGCCAAATTCAGCAGGTGTTTGCTAACCAGATTTGTATATTGTATGTGTTTAATTTGATGGTATGCTGGGTTATGTGGATATGGAATCTGGATAAGCGAACGAGAATAACAGCGCATGTATGGAATCCATACTCCATCATACTATGAATATGAATGCATAGTTGCATGTAGCATTGCATTGGAGGAAAATATACAGTGCAGAGTGCAGACTGCACTGCAGTGATATGATAACAGATTGTTTTATGAATGTACTTACAAAAAAAGTAAGAGTAAACACTATAAAATGGAAAACAAGCTTAAATATGACCTAAGCTTAAATAGCTAGTATTGACCTAAGCATGTTTGTCCGTCTGTGCGTGTGCCTGTTCTGAATTTCTCCAAATTATGTATGCTAGGAAAGCAGAAAATTTGCAAAGTTACGTATTTACTGCAATTCTTACAACTTCATTTTAGTGCAGCTTCGTATTTGCAAATGAAATGAACAATGAATTAGTAATATTTCGATGGTGCATATGTAAAGTACGGATAAATAAATACATATACGACAGATTAACAGAGAAAATTCAACATTTGCATTCGGATGCCCGTAATAAGGAGAAAGGGTTTTCAGTTGTCCTTGTCATCCATTCCTGTTTTCACAGACTACAATGACAATGTGGTCACTAGTAGTGACTCACTACATACATACTACGTGGGCATGAATCAGCACTCAGCACTGTAGTATCGGTATTAGTATTGAGCAATACATTTACATTTCGCGTATACAAAAACGTTGGAAAAGATGTAAAATTCGTTTTACATCATAAATCATAAATCATGCATGGTATGAGTCATGATTCATGATTACGATAAAGTTACTATTAGTAAACTTACAGTCATGTCTTATCTTACCCCATTTAACTTTGTGTTTTTTTGCTGATATGTTGTATGAGTGATGATGGTTGAATTGAAAGGAAGGATGATGTGAGCTCTCTTCCCAGTCAGTCTGCACTTTTGGTAATTCAGTACTACTACTACTACTACTACTACTATACTGTCAACTTTGATAGTTTTTTGTACTCTTGTCAAATGGTGAAATAAATGTTGGATGTATATGCACAATTTACAATATATGGTACTAATGACTACATGGTTAAAGTAGTAAATGTCCAAGTGCATAATAATGATGCAGTATTGATATTTTTCCCTTTCGCATTTTGGACGGAAAATCGATAAAATGCAATTTGTAGCGTCCCGGATTTTTTTATAAAAATATTCGTTTGAATTAATTACTTGGGTTAATGTGAGGTTTAAAGAGATTTAGCGATTCTTCCATTTTTATGGGGAAACCTTACAAAAATATTACATTTCACGTTGTTTGTGACACTTATTGACAATAAGTAATTGTGCTAGTTTTAGTTGTGAAAGTGTATTTATGTTTTGTCATTTTGAGTTGCGTGTGTCCGTGTATGTGGCATCATTATTTATGCAATTAAAATGATTCAGAAATATACATTATCAGTAAATATTGTTGCTCATCCAATTACCCTGACAAATATTAAAATATTTTTCACGTTGTATTTTATCTTATTTCAGATCATTAAATCTAAACCCGGTGTAAGTAGATCAGTCGAGCAGTACTCCATAATCATCTTTTCGCCAACTTGTAAAAGTTAAACTGAGAAACAATCGTGCATTGAGTAAACAGTGGTGCGTGTAGCTTGAAAAATTGTTCATGACTTCGTGAGCAACTTGTTCAAGTTAAAATATTTAATATTATATTTTTATTTTTATTACAGCTGACTTAAAGATTGGGGCATCATGTCGGAACCACTACAAATAATACACTTTAAGAATCAATCATCCTCTTCCTCCCCGGGTACTGAATCGGGAGAATCTGAAGTTATTCAATTGAATCGTGAAAACCTGGAGAAAATATTAGCCCGAACTGAAAGTAGACCACTTTGTATCATATCCGTGTGTGGTCCTTCCAGACAAGGCAAAAGCTTCCTTCTTGGCTACATCATTCGCTGTCTGGAGGGGCTGGAAAATGACGAAGCTGATTGGATGGACTGGGAGCATGGGAATAAAGAACTAGCCGGTTTCAAATTTCGGAACGGAACTAAGCCTGAAACACAAGGGATTTGGGCATGGAGTAAACCGTTTCTTGTCAAAGTTGGTCCAGAGGAAACTCCCATTGCAATTCTGCTGTTGGACACGCAAGGCACCTATGACGAGTACATTGACGCTCGCACCACAGCGTCAATAGTTGGCCTTAGCTTGCTTATGAGCTCTTGTATGGTATTCAATTTTTTCAAAAATCTTCAAGAGGACGTATTAACGTCATTGGACTCGTACATCAAGTTTGGCCAGTTGGCACTGGAACATCAGGATGAATCATCCCCTTCAAAACCGTTCCAAAAACTTGCATTCCTTATACGTGACTGGAACTTCCCTGCAGAGTTCCCCTATGGTTCCAAGGGTGGGAAAGGTTTCCTGGAAAATAAGCTTCAGGTCAAGCCAGAACAGTCTCCAGAGGCAAGTACTTAAACTTAGAAGCAAGAATTTGTATCTTTGTGAAAAGCTCAACAATTTTATGTGGGACTATTTTTCAAAAAATATCTCTGTTTAGGCAAGGGCAATACGGTCATCTATAAAAAATTGCTTTGAAACCTTGGATTGCTACTTGCTGCCATTTCCTGGAGATCAAGCGATCATGTCAGATTTCAAAGGCTCCATTTCCGAACTTAATGTCCAATTTGCCAAGAAACTTGAAGACTTCATCTCCGGTTTGATTAACCCTGACGACCTGGGCGACACATCAATCAAGACCGTATTTGGAAATAGGATAACGGCTCAGGAACTGCTTACATTGCTGGATTCATACATTTCCATTTTCAACTCCAAAGAAACACCATCACCTATTTCCTTGCTGGAGGCAACGGCCCAAGTTACCAACCAAAGTGTACTTCAGAAATGTCTTCGAAAATACCAAGAAAATATTAAGAGTCGCCAAAGAACCCACAAGTATTTCAATCCCGAACAACTCGGCAAAGCAGATACGTTTGCTCGAGATCAAGCAACAAAACTGTTCAAATCCTCCAAAAAGCTTGGAAACATTGAGCAGCTTCAGGCACTTGAAGATGACTTGGAAGGTATGATAGATAAGCATTTTAAGGAAACCATCAAAGCCAATGATCAAAAGAGAGCAAAGTTTATCAACTCGGAAATCGAAAGCGCTTTGAAAACTTTTAAAGAAGATTTAGAAATGGAGTTTTCCCTTTCTCCGGAAAATCCATTAGAATACTTTGAAGAATCAAAGATCGTTAAAAAGGCCAAAATGATCCAGAGTGATATTTTGGATGACTTCCAAGAGAAAATTGGAGATGATCAGGAGAACGATTCTAGCCTTGCAAAACTTTGTAAGCAAGTTGAAGACAAATTCCAAGAGTACCTAGCAATTAAAATTATTCCGGAAAATCAAAATCGTCAAAAGGCAGCAGAAAAGGTGCTCCGGGAACTCTTGCACAACATTGTGGAACAGTACTCTGGCAGGCTCAAGAAACTTTTGGATGATAAACCTTTTGTTGACATTTTCACGGATCCAGGAAGCCTCCAAGTAGACCACGATAATCTTCTAAAATGCTTGAACGAAAAATTCATGCAGGAACGAACCCAATATGCACCAAGTGGAAAGAAAGAACCTGAATTTCCGGGATGTGGGATGGCCGAGTTTGATAATAAACTTGGTGAAACTTTCCTCTCCTTGACAAATGCTCACAGCGTTAAACTGCGAGAACATCAAGCAGCTACTGAGAAGCTTATTACGCATTTAGCTGAAATGTACACAAATGATATGGAGTCCACATTTCTTTCAAGTGTGGATGAAATGAATGAGTGGTATAACAATAATTTGCCTAGCTATCAAGATATGTTTGTTCAACAATGTGGTCTTCCTAAAGAGTCCCACATTTACAAAAGCAATCTAGCTCTTTTTGGAAAAAAATTGTCCGACACTTATCAAGCAGCTATTCTTGAGCATGGGCAAAAAGAATTGGCATCTCAACATCAACTGCAATCTGCCATTGACGAAAGTTTCAACTGGTACCATAAGGAAATGATAAAACATATTACCAAGGAACCATTAATGGAGGAGTATGAACTTTCCCAAAGAAATGCAGACTGTGTGAAGGCCTCCCTGATGCAGTTCAAGGATTGTCCAGTTCCCACAGTAAATTTGCAAAACGAAGGAAATGAAATTTTGATGAAAAGACTACAAGAGGATTTTGAAAAGTTGTCAATACAACAGCGGCAAAATATGGAGCTTGCAAAGTCCAAAGCGTCCAATCTTGCGGTGGAATGCCACGATGTGTACCAGAAGGAGATGAAGATATGCATGAATAATGTTAGGTCAGAAGAAGCCTTGAAAAAGGCACATCAAGTTGCTAATGAAAATTCCGTGAAAACTTTCAAGGAGAAATGTGAAGTGAAGGGAGACTCATTCATGGACCCATACATTAAGGAGTTGATAAACGAGAATGAAGAAGCTTTTGAAGAGGTACTGGAAATCTTTGAACTCAAGATGGGAGAAGAGGATAATATTACTGCAGCTGCCATAACAGACGCTCGAAAACAGTACAATGAAGACATGGAAAAACGTTTGAAAAACCAAGAATTCATCCCACCTGATGTACTCGCAAAGTTGAATGAAACTGTAAGCGCAAGGGTTGTGGAAAATATCAGCAAAATGACGCCACTAACACAGGGGCAACGTGTAGATTTGATGGAGGCTTTGAAAGAGGCATTCCCTATGTGGAAGGAACAGAATGACATGAACATGGAATGGGATGATTCTGGAGTTCCGAAAATTAATGTGAGAGGACAAAAATTACATCCTGAGCAGATTTCAGCCAAAATTCTGAAAGAATTGAAAGAGACAGCAGAGAAATTTGTGAAGCGTCCTGTGAAAAAAGCAGTGATCACCGTTCCAGCCTACTTCACGGATGGACAAAGACAAGCAACCAAGGATGCTGGAATCCTAGCCGGGTTCGAAGAAGTGTTGATGATTTTAACGGAGCCTGTAGCAGCTGCCCTGGCATACAAGAAACAACATGCTGATACCTTTGGGGAAGTGGGAGCTCAGCACAGGAACATTTTGATTTTTGATTTAGGGGGAGGAACCTTTGATACAGCTGTCCTGAAGTCTGAACGGGGGAAACTTGAGACATTGGCAATACACGGAGATAATCATTTGGGTGGCGAGGATTTTGATAGAGTTTTGATGAAGTATTGTGCAGAGGAGTTTAAAAAACAGACTAGAATAGACCTTCTTGATGGGAAAGAAAGTTCAGTCCGTCAAACCCGTGATCAGGTGCGTCGAAGATTGAAACGGCTACAAGGAGAATGTGAGCTTAGGAAAATTGAGCTGACCAGTGCGAAAAGCGTGGAGATTTCTGTGGATGGCATGCATGAACAAATGGACTTGAATGTGGTTGTCACACGGGACACATTCGAACAACTTAATTGTGAATTATTCGCGAAAACACTCTCCAGTGTTGAGTCAGTGTTGAGGGAAGCGAAATTAGATAAAACTGCAATCCATGACATTGTTTTGGTGGGAGGATCAACAAGGATCCCCAAGATCCAGCAAATGCTCATGTCCTATTTTAATGGAAAGGCACTCGACTATTTTATCAATCCGGATGAGGCCGTTGCATACGGAGCTGCAATGCAAGCAGCTATCATGAATGGGTCTATTCCTGTGGGAACCGCAGACTTTACTAAGGTTCAAGATGTTACTCCTATGAGCATTGGAGTGGAGGTGTATGGAGGTGGATTTTCTATCATTATTCCCAAGAATACCAAGATTCCGGTTAAAGCCAAGGAGACGTACAAGACCGCTCATAATAACCAGACAAGTGTGCAAGTCACCATTTATCAAGGGGAGGATAGAACTGCGCTGAGGAATAAACACTTGGGCGACTTTTATCTAAATGGAATACCACCTCGGGACGCAGAAGTGGAAAATATTGAGGTGGAGATGATGATCAATGCACAGGGGATATTGCATGTGAATGCAGTATGTAGCAGCGGGGGAAGATCCGGAATCACGGTGACGGAAAATAAACAGCGAATGAGCAGAGCCGTCATTAGTAGATTGTTGAGTGAGGTTCGTTAAATTGATGATATTATACTTTCTTTGATGCCCAATGAATGAAGGAGAATTGGAAAGCTGAATATTTTTATACTTATTTTATTTTAGGCCAACGCTGCCTAAAATGGGAGTTTTGCTGGTTTGCTGATGGTTGGAAATCACATATACTATCATCGCCGGCATCAATTTAAAGCTTTGTTT
Source organism: Zhuqinia jingwanae (assembly GCA_027744095.1). Classification (NCBI taxonomy): domain Eukaryota; kingdom Metazoa; phylum Arthropoda; class Collembola; order Entomobryomorpha; family Paronellidae; genus Zhuqinia; species Zhuqinia jingwanae. The sequence goes on along the minus strand of JAHZNC010006807.1, from coordinate 11,127 downwards.
AATTTATTAAAAATGTTAGCTTTACATATTGCAGCGATTAAGTTTACACTGTTATATAATTGTAGTTTGCAGATTCCCGGTTTAATTTAACAATATTATATCGTGTGTAATGCAATTAATTAGTAACAATCTTGGTTTCATTCTAATAATAAAAATTGGTTGTATGTGTAAATTAATTTAACGGAAAAACTGTGTTATACTGTTTACCATTTAATTTTTAAATGATTTTAAATGTTAGAAATTCATTCGTCTCGATTTAACGAACATTTGTAATATTTCCAATTTCCAAAATATCTAATCCAATGGTTTAAAACTGAAAATAAGTTAATTAAGTTAATTTAAATGCATACAAATGGAAAGTAGAGCTGCTAGTGTAGTTTAAACTATTTTGGCACATACCGATTTTATGCCCTTGTAGCACTGGGCATGACCCATGCTCAACATCATTTCTTTTACTTCCATTTCGGTGCACATTAAACCACAATATAGCTGAACCTTGTACAGGTCTTGCAAACACACCTGCTTGACAAAATGCCGTATAGCCACCAAACTCGGGAATTTCCAACTAAAATAATACAGAGTATTATGAACAATATCAATCTATTGAACTGTACTTGTCCCAACTTCATCTCATGAATAATATAAAAGAATGTAATTTGTCAGATTAGTTACCTACGTAATATAGTATTGTAGCTAGCCTGTCGCCATAAATTTCGTCCACGAGCTACAATTAAAAAAAAATGTATGTGAGGTTTTAAACTGACAAGTGATTAAGGTTACAGACGTTCATTTCGCTTTGCATCTTACATTGTCTGTATGACGATTGTGGAATCTTCCGTAAATATACTCTGTGTACTGAGTGCTTTCCGAACTGTGTATTAAATTTAAGCCAGATATCATTTCTGCAAGCTTGTACACGGATGTTGGGATGCTTCCTGGTCTTACTAACGTTCCCACGGAAGTTCTCATTTTGGTTAGTTTCTCAATTTCATCCAGTCCTGCAAATCTTGATGGTTTTACCAGAGGATTGTGAATCTTTTTAATTACCTCTATGGTGGAATTTCCTATTAGCTCATAAAATTGGAATATGGGGGGAGTTTTGGAAAGATGTTCCATCTTTACAGGATTGATGTACAGGTATGGATGCTGTTTTCTTTTCAGGTAGCATTTCAAATTTTTCTGCATATCAGGAGTTTGCGCTATATTACCAATGCAGAGGCTCATAAATTGTATTTCAGGCTCCTCTTCAAGTCCCTGACCACGGTGATGATGATTTTCGTATAATCTTTCGCGTTCGTTTATTCTGCGATTTCTACCGATTCGTCCTTCTATCATTATTACTGGTTCAACGAAAGTATCAACGTATGTATGATAATCCATATCAACTTGAGGTTTGTTCCATATCCGGTTATGCTTTGTATTCAAGACAAAGACAAAAGCATGTTTAAAAACAAAATTGCATATACATGTATTGAAAATGGATGAATTTGTGGAGATTTTCTTCTTACATGTTGGATTGCTACGACTAATAAATTTCCAGTTAAACTTGGGAAGCTTGCAAATTCCCATGCCAATTCCAACCAATCCACAGCCATGTAATAATTACGACGGAAAATGGCGAATATTCCCATTTCACTAGCTTGGCGTGCTGTCAGTCTTGCTGCAAAATGTGTGGTCGTTGTTGTTTCCATGCCAATGTAAACATTTTTTGCATGTAGCGCATATACTTGTTGGTTGTGTAGAAATGCATCCATGGACATAAATAAATCCATTGGACCAATCCACCCATTAAAAAAGTTTGTGCGGTTTTGTGCGATCCCCTGAATTTTCAGGGTATCATAAATGTTCCCTTCTAACAAAACCACCCTGACATTCAAATTTTCAGTTACAACAATGTTCCATCAAGTTGGAAAAAAGGAATAATAACACTTTTAAATAATATTTGCAATACCCTTATTGGCGACTTTCAGTTCCGACGACATCAGGGAATACACATAAGCGGTCAGCGCAGTAACATAATATCCAGGTATTAGTATACTTTGTCCATTATTACCTTGAAATGTTGCAAAATTTGTTAATACTAAGCTTAATTAGATCTGTATGGATTTAGCATTTAAATCTTTGTATTAAATTTTTTATTTTAAAATAACACACCTTTGGAATGCAAAAATTCCGCAATTAATTTGCGCTCCTCGCGTAAGAACACTACACGTGTAGACAATGATGGTACAAGCTTTTCCTCCAGAGCGGCCCATTTCATGTGTGTATCAAGTGTGTTAAGAATTCCAAATGATATAATATTGTCAGGTCCACTGGCACTTTTTACATTGTGCATTATAAACAATATAAATACTCTTATGTATTTATGTACACTTTGCTTTGGCATGATTTTGTGGAAGTAATTTTACTTAAAGTTAGACTACGCAGCAGTTCAAGAATTCAGTTCAACAACAAATGCAACAACTCAGCAATAAAATCAGAGTTACATCAGATTTAATAATAATTAATTTCATATCCATACTGAAAGAATATCTTTAATTTATATTTTATTACCATTGTACAACCATAACCATACACAACCAAATACAACCAAAACAGAACAATAGTACAATGTATATACTTACTACATTTATACAAAAATCTCTACTCGTTGAAAAATTTAATTACGAATTATTCATAGCATAAACGTAAATATGCCATATAAATAGTAGCTAGACAAATAAGGCACAAAAATCCCTTCCATGGTACAAAAAGTAAAGTCAAAGGGCATAGTAATTAATTTAATGAAAAAAATATTATAAAGTTCCTTTTTTTATGGTTCATACATGGGAATCAATCTTGATTGTGTAGCATCCCGAATAGGTTTCAAAAGTGCAGGTTGTAAAGAGACCTTGAGCATTCTCAAAATTGTGGATTCAATTGTCTCGTCACATCCCACAAAATCGTGAAGGCCTCCAGAGTTTTCGGCCATTTGAATGACAAACTCTCTGTTTACCCCATTCCCAATTCCTAACGCAAAATTCCTGGCGTGCTTAACCTTTGACTTGACTATTCCCACAACATCTTGCCAGGACTTTCCCCCTTCCTATTTCATAATAGAAATATTTAAAACACTAGTAGATAATAAATAGGTATATTTAGATGTTCACAAATTATAAGTTCATTACTACTTACATGACATGATTGAACGTAGCCATCCGTAAGCGTGAAGATCTGAGTAAGATAACCCGGTTTCTGTGTTGACTTGTAAATCAATTGTAGCGGCACATAAATGTTGTCACTGCCCATACATTGACTGCTCCATCCTAAAAAAAATATTTGTATTCATTAAAGTATTATCCCTTTTCGGTTGAGGTTTCAGACACAGGTTTTGTTGTATTTTATTTGTATGAAACCTGGAATGATTCTGCGAGCGTCTTCCAGTGTCGCTTGTGAGTACTTTCTAGACTCAGGAAAAAGTGTAACGTAGCTGTCATTAAAGGCTAACACGTTGAAATAGCAGTCCGCTGGGAGGGATTGAACGAAGAGCTGCAAGATGATTGATTACATTATATGTGATTGAAAAGTTTTAAACTAAATTAGCATTCCACTAGTAATACTATAATAATAATAGTAACAGGGATCCTTACAAGAATAGCACGAGAAGCAAGAACGAAAGGGCGTCCCTGCATGGAACCAGAAATGTCCAAAAGGAAATAAAATTCAAATTTTTGATCATCCAGTTTAGCTGTAGGAAGGAGAAACGTGTTTCTTACTGGCACAAGACCACAGTCTGCTTCTTTGTACCCCACCTGTCCTGACATCTCAGAATTAGTCATGGTTTAGTTCAAACACAAACAATAAACTAATTTAATTTAAATGCAGGAAAAACTAATTGAGAATACAGAGAAATAATGAAAGTGATCTATTTTGGCGATGGATGAAGCAGTGCTGGACTACCAACCCATTCAATCGCTACAAACACAAACTAATATAGGTGCATGTATATTTTTTCCTCCAACTACATATTATGTATCATATGTATATGATAGTTAAGTAGAGGAGAATGCGACAAAACGTAGTTTAATTAATTAGTTAACGTTTTCCCGAACATGTTTTTTTCTTACTCATTGCTTTTGAAGCAAAAATCAAGCACACACATAGAACTAATATTGAATATATATAAAACCCGAATGGTAAAAGGCTTTCGTGAAGGCTTGTGTTTTATTTCCTTGTCCATAATTATAGTAGCACCATCATTCCATATACCACTGCACTCCTGTATGACACAATACAAGCGAGCACACGAAACTGGAATGAAACCTAAAAAGCACACAAGATTTTGTATTCACAGATCAACATTTTGTATCATTGAAAAAAGCATATCCAGGCACCAGAGACGTTATAAAATCATATATATTTTGAATATTGACTCAACATTATTTACTACATTATACTATACTACCTATACATTATTGCAGTAATATATACAACCAACATTTCAGCTGGTTTTTAGCAATTCAACTGGGCCGCTATAATGGCTTATCTTATCGCCTCGCGGTCTTTGTCTCGTAACTTCGCTACAATAAATACAAAAGGCTTTATGTAAAAACAATAATAATGTCAAGATTCAGGAATCAGTTTCATACAACGCTCATATTAAATTGGGATTAAAATTAATGATACATAAACTTGATTGGGTTAAGGGTTAAAATATTAAGTAATTTTTTTGGAACCCGGTATATCCTATTTAGTGAATACTATAATTTTGAGTCTTTTTGAAATAACGAGCATTTATCCTTTTGGGGCAACTTGACTTACTCTAAAAACCATTATTTTTATGCCGCCCATTATTATGTTTGAGCATAAATTAATAATGCGTTGTTTAGCTTAAATTAGACGAATTTAGACACGATAAATTGATAAATAAGCAGTACATGCTATATATGGAAATAAAAAAGGTATGCATTTCAGAATATTTCATTATAACAAATAAACTTACAAGACATTTTGTATTTTAAAAAAAACCAGTAATCTAATGAATGTATAAAATAATAATAATAATTAATTGGCATGTCCTCGCAAAATGCTTACAGAGAACTAGAATGAGTACAGTCAGCATCGACTGATATACATACATACATACAATAGCAGAGATACAAAAAACGATGCAGGCAATAAATAATACTGAATCAAATACCATTTTACGAAAATTAGTTTTCCGGAAAAAAATTCCATTCGAAAATCTTAAATTTGCCCTTGGTGGAGAAAAAGACAAATCTCAAAACTTGTTTTTAAGCTTTTGGGAGACAAAAATATTTACGATGGGTTTTAGGTCTGTTAGTTGGGTTTGTGTGTTAACTATGCAAGACAGGTGTGTGAGGAAAACAAAGGTTGAAGATGGTTACGTAGTTACGTTACGAGTCGTAACTTACGAGAGTGAGTCATTCTTTTTACCCTTCTTGAGGGCTGAGGGAAGTGCTCTCAATCTCAAGTCTTTTATTTTACATTTGACATGTTTGTTTGTATGTATGACGTTGTTTTGTTCTTGAATTATTGAAGCATAAAATATAGTTTTGAACTGCAAATATAGTAAGCACGTATTTGATGTATTCTAAACCAAAATAAAAAATATATATGACATGAAACCATAACTTGTAAGAACTTGCCATAGCAAACAACAGATTATGTTTATCAAGACATGACATTTATGCATAGCATAGCATACTTGTGTACTTGTCCAGAGCGCTATGTATGCTTTCAGCACTCATATGATATCCTTCGTCACCATCAGGTTCATGACATGACCAAGTATTTATTTTAATTGTCATCAAATGAAACATGTGTTTATGTTCGCGTCCTTCTTTTTGATAAGGTATTTTTCCATGAAGGTTGTGAGAGTGCCACAACCTTCATGGTTCCAAGTGCCATTTTACCTTTAAACAATAAATACTGCAGTACAATAAAAGGAAGAACACTTTCAGAGATAGTGGCTTTGTGCATTAATTTCCTTTGAGAAAGCATGTCCTCGGAAATTCTTATCGGTTGGTTCCAGGGGGTGGATCAAACCCTCATGAATTTGCCATGGACGAATTTTAGCAAATATTCCCAGTACACTGCCAAGACTGCCACTTATTTCCCTTTGCAAATGTTTCCATATTTAGTTCTCTGCCATCTAATAGCAAATGCTGCTAATATCACGTTAAATGCAGCTTCAGATCCATTTTCACTAAAAAATTCAGTGCAAGAATCTCATCCACTTATATATCCTAACGGCGAGTTGAATGGTGACCTACTAAATATCCATAACTTGAGAAAGCCTGACCAAAGAAGTGAATGTATAAAAAATAAGAACAACAATAATTGTGGATTGACAACAGAGTTGGTGCAAGTGGAACCTCTGCAAGATAACTTCCTTTATTGTGGCCAACGTGTTAAAAAAGGAGAAGACACGTTTTCATTCTTTTCATTGTTAAATCCATTTGAACCAATCACATGGTTTTGTATTGGAAGCACCCTACTAGCAAATAAATTATACAACAAGCTTTTATTATTACAGTGCTTTCATTATGAAAATCAAAATCGTCAAAAGAAATATGACTATTGGATACAGATTAGCTCCTTATTTTTCAGTGCTTTTCTTATGAACATACATTCTAGTTCTATAACAAGCACATTGACAACTCCCCCAGATGATATTGCGTATTCCTCTATAGTGGAGTTATCATCGGCAGAGCATCAGTTTAGTGTATTGATTATGGAAGAGTTTAATTACATGATGAATAAATACCAAAATGTGAACCAGTCTCTGTCGCAACCGTCTTCAGCAGTTAAATCGGTTGCTAAACTGCTGAGAAATAAAAGTTATGTAGAATATTGGCATTATATGACAAGGATGGGATTCTTATGGGACACGCAACCATTTGTTTCGATAATGGAATGGGCCTGGGCTATTCGATTTACTATGATGATCAATCAATTATTCATTTATAAAAGGGTGGACAGGGAGCGAAGATGCTTTCTTGGAAAATATTTAATTGACGCCAATAGTCGTCGTTACTTTGTCTTTTTTCAAAAGCCCACGGATAAATTTAAACAAATATTCCAGTTATTAGTGGAAGCTGGCATTTATTTGAGATGGGATCAGGAGTCAGTTGGATGGGTTCATTCTACAAGAATGCGTGACAGATTGAAGGTTTTGAGTAAAACAAAACTTGGAGATGAGTATGAGCATGTAAAGTTTTATGCTTTGAGAATGGAGGGAGATGTTTTACAACCATTTTGGCTGTATGGGACTTGCGTGATTTTTTGCTTTGTTTGCCTTTTACTGGAAATGGGTACAAGCAAATTTAGTAGCTCGTGTAATGGTTAAAGTAAATGCTTTAAATTATCTTAATGAACAAGTCCATGATCAAGTGACTTGAATGTGAGCATTTACGACTTATACGTATGCAACTGATTTTGTCTTAAACGATGTAAGAAAGGTCCTACCAACAATGTAATACCTACCTACATAATATAATATGCATTATACATTGAGCAGACGTGATTCTTCATGATAATCACCCCATCAATAACAGGTCTAGGCTCATCATTGATACAGTTGAATCAAGTTACTTGATTGAGCAGCACGATTTCAAGCAAAATAATTTTTGTTTTTAAATAAAAATTATATTTTAAGCACAAACTGTGCTCACAGATTTGCAAAATTTAGCGCTTTGATCGCACTTCATTATAGTCTGCTTCATGCCAAAATATCCTTTACACTTTGACTTGGGGACATCTAAAAACCCGACCACGTGGATTTACAACTTCCGCAGGGATTCCACATGGATTTATTTTATTTCCTCTTTCGATTGCCCACGACTCCATTTCTTGATTATGTACTACGAATTTATTACTTCCGTTAGTAAAAGAACTTAGATGGATTTAAATTTGCGTCTTTGGGGCAGCATTATTGTTTATTTTATTGGATGGTAACATTAGTTATTGTTCGAAGTAGAAATAAGTATACCGTAGTGGTAATGCTATTGCTGTGCAAATTACTTTGTTTTGCTTGGCAAGAATTGTCAATTGACGAATGGCGGATTGTCTGCAATATAATCAAATAAATACAATAAGCGTAAAAATTTGTAATTGCATTTGGAAGACATTACTTTTTTCATTTAAAATCATCTTACATGATATTTTTAGTGTTGCAAAACCGATAATCTAATGATGTTTATGATTGTCATATACTCGCAAAATTGATCTACACTGTAGACTTTACAGAGAATCAGGATGAGTACGGACTGATCTACCATAGCAGAAGAATGATGAAGTACCCATTAAAAATGAGAAAGAGTCGAAAGATGGAGATGGAAGAAGGCTCAGGAAAAGTAAAATTTATTGCACTATTTTCCATACGCATTTTCATTCAATAAAAGATAACGAGATTATAATAATGTTTCACGTTATGTCAGCGTGGACTTTATTCTTTAACTTTTGTTTATTTATTTATCTTTTAATTCAATAAATTTCAATTTAGTATAAAAATGTACCGTGCATGTAGGATTTTTATTTGTGGGATTTAAATAACATAATCTGATCCCTTACCAAGACTGGATATAATATGAAATTAATAGTACACGGTGAATTCTTAATTTTCTATTCCGTTGTGAAATTCGAAATTATACTCTACATTTTCCTTTTGGGACGACGTTGAATTTAAGTAACTTGAGATAAATTGTTAAAATTTTGCGTACAAAAGAACATGTTAGGAGGGAACTTGACAACTACTTTGCATAGTATTTTGAGCCTGAAACTGGGACTCCTTGAAAACAGTGGTTCCCACAATTTCGACAGCAGCATACTCCTCCCGGCCCACATTTGTCGTTGGATTCACACGTGCTTTGACAAGTTTCTGGGATACAGGCAATAAGATTTACTCCAACTTCCTTGGGACACTCTAACTCCTGTCCCCATCCCACTGAAAAACCACACAAAGCAAATGATCAAAATAAATTTACAAATTTTTACAAAAAATAACCTGACGCGTAGTATATTGAGTTAAAAAGATTCTTAATTTTGTTGCTTATATACTTGTAGAGGGCAGAAGTTCCGGACAACACGGAGGTTCTTCACGTTGGGATCCAATTTCATTGCCATTTATTCCAGTGGCAACAAAAAGAAAGACCATCAAGGTCCAAATGACAGCAACTATGCACTTCATCCTGGTTATTTTAGAGGTGACTTGAAAGTTTTTTGTTTTGAGCTTCTGAACAGCTTGTAGGTTGCTTATGGACTATTATAATATTTTATTTTCTCGTTTATATAGGGAAAGATAATTTCACGCCAAAAACAAACACATAACATAAATGACACACTACGCGTACGCATGTATACGTCAAAGTGAAGCAGGAACCCAAAAATATAAGCAAACAAGTCGAATTGTATGCATGCATTTTTGATTTTGACAGTTTAAAAAAATAAACTTACAATTAGTAAGAACATATACCTTCCTCATGCATGCATTTTTATTGCTACATTTCTAAAAGTAACTATATTCATATGCACCGCAGCAGTTGCGTGTAAATTATGACGAGTGTGGTACGGACGGACGAGGAAAAGGGTGTAAATTTACTTTATCAAGATAAAAGGTATGGGTTGAAAACCAAACTAGATCAGAAAAGGATTAACAATAACATCAAGAAAGCAATAAAAAAATGCAAGTGTGTGTTTATTTAAATGTACATATACTTATAGCAATGGTAATAAAATTGTAAAGAAAGGGTACCTACATACATAAATAAAGGATAAAATGATCGATGGAATAATTGAAAATACACATTTAAATACGTTTATCACAGAAAATATATTACATTTGTCAGTTGAACCGTTGATTCAATTCTGTCAAATATGCATTTTAAAAATTATACTTACCATTATGTACATGATTGTCAAATACGCAAAAACTGCTTAATTTCTCATTCAAATCAGCAATAGTGGCACTGTAAAATTTAAATAACTCTGGTTTTTTATGGTGTTGTTTAAATTTGGTTTTCGTTATGCAATTTTGAGGAATTTTAAAAATTATCAAAAACAAACTGCTAACTTTGGTAGTTTTTTTTAATTAAAAAAAAATTTGGTGTTTCTCCCAGAAGTTTATATCCCTGGAGGTATATAAACTTCTGGGGGAACGCCAACTTTTTTTTTCTTTAATTTTTTTAAATCTCCTAAAAATATGCTAAAATTATGACAGTGCGCATATGATTTTGAAAAAACAATTATTATAACACAGTTTGGATTAATGCTATTCAATTAGTTACATAGAATGGATGAGAAGACCCACAATACTGCTCAACGCTCCCATATAACACGTTTACTGTAAGTTTTTGATGCACTCCCTGGAGTTATGATGATCATTTTATTACACTCATTCATCTCAATGTCCATAGTCAATAGGGATTTCTTATATTTCTTTTCCCATTCCATCATTTTTAAATGGGTAAGATGTTTTGATTTGTGAGAATATTTAAACCTTTTCATATTTTCTGTTCATTTCAAGTCGCTTTGTTATATTATTGTGCTGTTTTGTTCATTGAATATGCAATAATCTGTGTCTCGTCCCTTTCAGCTAGCTACATTTTGATCAAATCTATCGCGCGTGTCATATCCCATTTTATCCATATAGCAACAATCAACTATTCCCAAAATTGTATAAATTTAAAAATCATCATTTGTGCGAGCAAATGAATTTGAGCTTGCTTTATACGTTTCATATATTTTTTCTGTAGTTGAAGCCAACAATCTGACCATTTGTCCCGTGTTCTACCAGCAATCGTAAAAAAGCTCGGTTTGCAGAGTAAATTTGTGAGCAGCCAAAATGTACTAGAAAACAACAGAATACTTTTTCTTTTGTTTCAGTGGTTCTGGTGTTGTTGGGAGTTGGGACATACATATTATGCGAACAATCCTTTTACATGTAGACGATGCCTTACTGACTCGGCCCACAAAATGCCTCTTTAAGTTCTCATATTTTCATGAATACATTGCCTGTTAATACTTTCTGGACGCACATGTAATTTTAAATTGGTTCCATGATTTGATGATTCAAAGCTACAACTCTTTTTATTTCTCTTGCACATAATTTTCCAATTAAAAGCTACA
>JAHZNC010006806.1:0-11958 GCA_027744095.1 Zhuqinia jingwanae | reverse complement strand
AAGGATAAAAGATATAGCACTCAAGCATTCCACTCTTCTTAAACCATTTCAAGGAGTTCTTCCTCCTGCCTTGCTGCTACAACGATTTAAAAAATGATTTTTCACGGTTATATAATTTTCTACAACTGCAAGAACAGTTGTTGAAGGCCAATGACTTTCATGCATTTTGCACGCAAGACACATCCTCAGAAAAAAAAAATACGTCTCGGTTGCTCACGATGGATCCCCAAGCGAATAATGAATTTATTTTTTGATGATGCCATTCTTTCCTTAAACAAACCAAGTGTATATAGCGGAGTACATGTAATATATAGAGAATCATATTATGATTCGTCCGCTGTTTCATTACGACACACATAGACGCAATTGTCCCTTCCATTCAGTGGCACGGAGTCTATTAATAAAATTATTTGATTAAAGCGACTTCCATTATTCCATTTTCATTTTTCATAGTAGCAATCTTTTTGAAAAAAAGTATTTTAAAAACTGACAGATTTATTCAGTTTATAAAAGTAGAGTAGAGCAAAACTAAAACTAATAAATAACAATGCAACTCATCATCAAAAATTTGTTCGATGAATTAAGAATTTCATCTCTTTTCACATTCTCACAGACGCCTGGTTGGTCTGACCGAAATGATCTCACACTTCATTTCATTCATCACGGCGAAACTACCAAAAAAATAAAATAAGGGACAAAAGTAGGCTTTTTGAAATAATCTTCTTTTTTCAAGTTAAAGTCGTGATTTTTTTCTGCAACTGCCTGACAAACATAACATCACGGGAGAGTACCAAAAGCCTCATTTTACATTAATCTACTTGCCTTCATTAACAATCCCGACAAAATTCAACTGATAAAAGGTGAAAAAATGAGATTAGCTGACGAACCAAGAGTACCCGCAAATCTCATATACACTTGACTTGTTCTTTTTTGTAATACAAAAACAAAAAAGTCACGTTTTACAAGGGATACTACACGCTTAGTACCTACGACATACTACCGTCACTATCAACATAATTTTCAGTAAACCACCTCCTCCAACCCTGACTGTTCGTCGTGCCTTACTTTCTTTTTACCACCATTAACAACTCACCACCAACTTCTCATCTCCGCTACTTACAATTAAACATTCATTCACAAAAAAAAGTTTATTGTAATTTTCATAATTTATGCAGGGCCATGAGATGAGAAGCAACATGAAAGTACACAAAAATTTCTCCCACTTTTCTATCATAATAATTAATATAAAAACTTCATTCTCTTATTTTTGTCAAAACTAATCAAATCAACAATCAAGGCAAATGCAGCATAGGTACCTACCCTACTAACTTATTGTATTAAAAAACTGTTACTGTTATTGATGGGCCGGATGATGAGGATGTATGTGATCTCTAAAAAAAATCCAAACCGCAAATGGATTGGCAAGTAACAATCTTTACCTTTATACCACCATACTACTACTACTGCATCACCACCACCACCACCAGCAAAGCAGAAATGTTTTGAAGCTATTACCGTCATAAAAGTTAGACATGTTATATGTAGTCGTCACATCATTAACCACCTTGCTTATTTTTCACGCAAACAGCAAAGCAAATCTTACTACTTTATCAACCTATGTTCGTTCTATTGTCATTTCACTTCCTTCGTTTCACATTACCATAATTCATTTCCCGTGTCATTTTTTTACTCAGGTATCAGGTATTACAATCGTATCAACATTTTTCTCAGCATCACACACAAACTCAGAGTGCACAAGACTCTTTCCTTCCCTGAAGCGTATAATGTGTTCGTTATAAGCAACCGCGCCAGTGCAGTGGAACAACAGAATAGAGAGAGAATCATGATAAAAACCCGTAAAAAGAGTAAAAAAAACAATTGTAGAGTGAGGGCAGCATTAAAAAACAGACCAAGATATAAGAAATGTTCGTCTGACTGACTGAAGAGTGAATTCCATTAAAAATGTTACCCCGAAATGCATTTCAAACGTGAGCATGTGTGCATTGCATTTTAACAGCTTGATTTTTCCGTACTTCTCAGCAGCTATGTTTTTTTAATCTTCCCCTTCTTTTTTTAAGAAAAAATACATACCCAAAATTACTTTACCGTGACAAGAAAACGGGCAGGAACTAAACGTATTTGTTGTATTGTTATATTATGTGGGTTATTTATTTTTTCACGTAAAATATAAAAAAAAATTCAAAATTGCTCATGCGATGCAAACCTACAGAAATAATGATAACGCTACCGATGTTCCTCTGCAGAATGAACATGGTTGTGTACTGTCCGTTATTAGAATTGTACAGTTTCTTGTATATAGTTTTGTTTTATTTTATAGGGTAAAAATTGTTAGTAGGGTTGGGTTTCAAAGATGCTGCAATTGACATTGGGAATGTAAAACTTATACGTACCCGCTTCGTAATTGTACTATACTCTGACATCTAAAATTCCATAAATGCTTTGGATTTGGCATGTAAAACATTTTTCACTTGATACACTTTCAAAAAAGGAAGAATTTCTTAATTACTTCATTAACCAAAACACTACTTACATATATGTCTGTCAAATGGTTACAGTGAACATTTCAGAAACTATACACCTATCGGCAATTTATAATAGCAGGTTTTAAAATGAAATTTAAAGGTAAATTGGAATTGTGAGCAACCACGACGGCATGAAAGGACAGGAGCAGCATAGCTATTCAATTCTAAAAAAATCTTTTTCGTACTTTATGTAGTATCATCATCATCATACTCAATACAACCACAAAAACCACGATGACAAAAAAATAGACGACAATTTAATGATATAACGGTTTAAAACACAAATAACATGCCGTAACATGACACGATATTACAGAAAAATGGTAAAATGGCTCTTCTGGTCTTGTTTTTTATCTCAGAAAAAGCTGCAAGGTGTACTCACACAACAGTAATATTTTACTGCGCTGATACGGTCTGTGTTTGTGGAACAGCGGAAATGAGAATGAGAACATGCAATGAGAAGCACTAAAGGTAAAATCCTGCAATCATCATCATGAGAATAAGAAGAAAAACAAAATGCGGTGCGGCAGCGAAGCGAGTGTACATAATATGAAAATTATGTAGTACATTTAAATTTATAATAACTTTTTCTGTTCTTTATGATGAAAATGTATGAATGTAAAACTAAAAGAAATGTAAAGGAAAATAAATAAAAATAAGTCAGACCTAAAAATACCATTAATTTTTGCCGATGATGATGCATCTGATTTTTTATTATAGGTAATTCAGTAATTCAGTAAATCCGTTTCATTGATTAAACAAATGCAAACAATGCACCAACACCAACAAAACAAAAGGGAGCACATTATGAACTGGGATCAATATATGGTCAATCAATCATCACGCTTGTTTTCGTTGTTTATCATCAAATCGATAGAATAAACCAAATAGTGCCTAAAAGAATGAATTATACTATACTGCAGGAAGAACAATTTTCTTTTTTAATTTGATTTGACCAATCAAATCAAATTGCAGCTTTCCTTATGCCCAGTAGTCAAAAACAAGTCAAGTTGTTTTTATATACATACATGCATATAAATTTTTAAGAGAGGCTTTCACTTTTTAAATAGTCATCCATCATCATTATCACCAACAAAACAAATCAAAACATGTACATTTTCTCACAATATTTATAATTTTCATTTATCCACATTCTGGCTGGCAATTATGATTTACGATTATAACCTAGCGTAGCTGACAGACAAGCAGGAAATACCTATTACCTTCAAATATATATTTATTATTTCCACTCATTCTGCAACTTTGCTTCGACCAAAAATAGGATATTATATCATCTAAAAAAATTACGAAAATGAACCTGTTCAATCTTTTAGACAACACTCTTACATAAAAGTTCATCAATATATAGATTTTGTTTGTTAAAGGATCCATTGATGTTACTGTATATCTACATAATATTGTAATATTCTATCAAGATACACATTTTGCAAAAAAATAAACTAATAAACAGTCATGTTGTATATCATATCAACGTTGTCAGTAAGGTTGTAACAAAGTAACAATGCAATTAAGTGATTGACTGTTAATTGTTCTTTCTGAGAGAGAACTGGGAGAAGTGAAGGTAGGTAGGGTTCATAATATTTAAAAATACATATATCTTTATATCTGCAGAGAAGATGCAAACAGAGGTCGACCAGACCAAGTCAAAGTGAAAATTTAGAAACAACACAATTCAACACATTACGCAATATAAAGCGTCAAGATGTAAAAAGGATGATTTGATTTGAACAAGATAGCCAAATTGGTATGGTAGGTAGTTACGTGCATCATGCATAGGACATGTTTTGCATACGGAAATACAAAAGGACAATATATTTCATACAGGTAATAATAATGTTAGCTAGTTAGTTGGCGTGCATTAAAAAAGTGAAATGCTGCTGCGTTGGGATTGAATTTGAATTTTTATTTGCGAATGAATGAATATTATTGATGAGGTGGTCGGCGAAGAAATTATTATTATTGAGTGGATAGTGAATGGCGGATATCAGGTTACAAGCACGACGACAACGCACACGAACAAGTTAAGCCAACAACGTAATATGAAATGGAGAGAAAAAACCGGCGTGGGCGTTCAAAGCACCACCACCACCGCTACTAGATGATATAATATAATCCCATAGCCCACTGAATAGGTATAGGTAGTAGACATGCACTAAAATTGCACCACCAATAATAGTAACAATCACAATTGTTGGGATTGCAGTGTATTGTAGAATTTGTATTATCAATTCAACAATCAAAGCAGAAGGCAAGGCACGAAACCAACAATGTCCAGTGTGTACCAAGGATGCCTCAATGCCTACAAGCTATGTAATGTAATAATTTGAATGATAAAAGGTGTTGGACGGCCTGAGTAAAAAAATGTATGTACACACATGTATATCCAGAAGCTATTATTTTTTGAGAAAAAGGTTGTAATTAGACAAGTCAGAAAAGGAAATTACACGTTTGAATGTGTGGCTGTTGTAGTTAGCTCCTCAGCGTCTGCCTGCATCGTCTTAATTTGTGATTGCATTGTAGGTGAAGCACAATATAGAAATCGCAATCACAGAGACATGTAATTTTCTAATTTGCCTGCACGGGAGGTAAAAATAACCACAGCTAATGATAACAAGTAACTAGTAAAACTCATTTGGTCAGTAACTTCAAAAAACATGATTGGCTCTAGAATCATAAAAAATTAGGTATTTTTATAGTCACTAAGGCTATCTCTGTTCAACCTTTACAGGTAATTCTTCATCCATCCTTAAAAAGAGATTTCTCAATGTGCATATTTATCTACTGTGATTTTACAACTTAGCCCACTATTGTACCTACAATGTATGTAATTTATGTAATAATAAGCAACTACCACTAGTAACTTCCTTCATGTTTCACTCCATCTCACATTCCATATATTCTACACGCACGCCAAAAACAAGTGGACCACGAATATTTTATTTTGCAATGAATTTTCATGAGAACGTTACAGAAACGCTAAAAGCTGCACTGCACTTGACATATAAATCTCCTTTAATTCTCTGAATTCACTTGTTACTGATGCCTGCCTGAGTTGAGTGAACATTATAGCATCGTCATTGATATTATAAGCCTTTTAATTCTCAGTCAAGGTCACAGAGAGCAAACAGTTTATTACGGATGGCTATATGGTTGAATGCGAATGCGTGGAAATATCATGTAAGGAACATATTTGTTTAACCCAAAAGGTGCTAACTTACAACTTTTGTCGCAACTGTCGTGTCGTATGTTTTGAACCAACCTATATTCTACACAAAAATAGCATTCCGAATAACAATTCTACCTACCAACCTACCTACTTTAAATCTCCTTGCTTTTACAGCTACATGATATTTTAAATTACTTAAAATCTATTTTGGCAAATGAAAATGAGAAAAATATATTTTTAATTTGTCATCAAATTACTTCTAAAAACCAAATGAAAATCAATTATACGTTTTTCCCAAATAAGGATTTTTTCTGACACGAATCCAAAAATTTAATTAGTTGGAGGAAAAATCTATGAAGCCTTTGTTCTTAACAGTTCAGAGTTCAGCAGAAGCAGAATGTTCAGATCGGATTATGTACGTGTATTTATACTTGCACTGATAACACGTTAGTGTAACTATTAATTACTTTAAAAATTTTGAACTTACTGTGATCCAAGATGAGGCAGTCCAGGACAACCCAATGGAATCAAATCACAACCCACAACGGAGATTTCCTTCGGAAACAACTCTGATATTCGGAAATTATATTCCATGATGACTTGAGTTATTTAATTACGTCGGAAAAGGTAGTAATTAACTTTTTGTATCTTCTTCTTTAAGAACACGGCTACACAGCAGCACAATTATATACCGGCAGGTTCACAAGTAAACAGCAGATTTTACGTTTGAATGACTCACTGAATGTTGAATCCTCTTATCTAGAAAATCAAGAAAATTGAAAGTTTTTCATAAATTCAGTTTCAACAGAATGATTTACTTCTACATAGGTATAACTATATATATATTAAATTATTAATTACTACGTTTCTCTTGTCTCTACTTTAATTCATGGTCAATTTACGAAAATGTCTATATTTAAATTCTAAATTATTATCCTTGGATTCATTCTTATTAAATTGCTACTTAGACACTGGAAATTTGGATACGAGTTTTCAACTTTCAACAAAAAAGTAGTTTGTTTGTAAACAAATAAATAAAAATGACCTCCAGTTACACTTATTTTGAATACTTGACATGAGCATGAACTTGTCAAGAAATTATGTTTTTACAACAATCAGCTGTCGGTGTTGTAATAAAATCTAAACAATTTAACGATGCATCTGCTCATATCCCCACAAATAACAAAAATGGACACCCATTTAAAACACGTAGACAAACACCCACAATCAAATCAACAACAAGTTTGGTTTTAATTATCAAAATAAAAGTTAACCGTTGCTTTAATATTACCTTTTCCACAACACCCGCTCAGTTTCCACTTGCTTCTGATTGTATATTAATTATTGCAATCTTTCTCAAACAATTTAAGTTAAATTAATGTTTTGTTGACCGATATATTTTTGTATTATTTAACCGAAAAAAATCAAGTGCTGCTTCGCTGTCCGTTTTCCTTTCACAAAACTAAAAAACACAAAACACCGCACGGTCGTCGCAACGCAATTCACTTGAGTAAGTACATAAAAATGCTGCCTTGAACACCAACTGCCAAACAAAACGAGAAGCATCAAATTCCCGGACTCGACTGACTTGACTTGAGACTTGAGAGAATACCGAACAAGAGAGAGACGTAGAAGGCGAAAAAAGAGAGATTTTGTATTTTACATGTAAGCGTTTTTACATTTACAGGCTTGTCTACATGAAAATGTAGTACTACACCACCACGTACGTACTTACGAACGAACGAACAAACGTTCAACAACATGGCAATCTCCAATCTCAAGCCCCAACCAACCCTTTCATTGTACAATACGCATTACTTTTTTAACGTGCAGAGGAATCCACACAGAACGGAATAATGCAAAGTAGTGCAGGGAAATTATTATTAGGTGTAGTGTGTACTACACACTGTGTAGTAGTAAGTAGTACCCCTCTTTTGCTGCTGCTGCTGCTGCATTGCTATTTTGCTATTATTGTTATTTGTATATTGTTAAAGTTATATCTGCAATGTGTATTTGAATTGAGACATTTTTAAAAATATACAAAATAGGCTCATCGTAAGAATGAAAGAGATGCATGAACATTAATACAAATTAATCGACAACAATAAGCTCTCTGTAATCTGTAATTATTGCTATTATGCATAATGCATGCATGCGTTGCATTGTTTCCTTTGGACTACATATAACAACATAGGCGATGGTGATATGCGTATTTTATGTTGCCAAATTATCCCATGATGAACATTATGTGCGTTAATGCGTGACCTGCTGCGACTCTTGCGTTGCATATGCGCACACAGTTATCATTTTCAATTTATAGTCATTTCAAGTTTGAAAAGTTTTTGAAAAAATGCATAAAAAAGCATGTGAACTGTTACATATTAAAATGAAAATTGTATATATTCTATTACATAATAGTACATATATTATTATTATTATACAACCAAATTATTGCGATGTGCATTGCAATGCGCGCACCAACAATGCAAGTGTTGTGACTTGTGTTGTGGACTGTGACTGAGATTGTTACATTATAGTTGATAGTATAAGTAATATATAATGATTATACGACAAAGATGAATGAACTGCTAAACAAGTAAAACTCGCGCTATAAGCTGTAATAAAGTTTCTTTAAAAATAAAAAGATGAAATAAAATGTCAAGTAAACATTCAAAAATTGTAATTATGCTTAGTCTCTTTGTGATCTTTCAAATTCATAGAGAGCGTCTAAATTTGGTGCACCCTCTTGGCGTCCAATTTGTTTGCGCAAAATCTGATGGAGATGGAACAAAATTTGGCATGCACATTGTTGCATTGCGCATAAATATTTGCTACATTTGACCAAACTCATGACCAATTTGGGTAATTAGCGAATTTGTCCGAACCAATAACGTCCAAAAACAAAATAAAAAAGTTGTCACTGTTTTTGTGTGTACGCGAAGAACGGAAGGAAATGCCAAACAAAAAGCGCAACGCGCTACAACAGAATACAGCACAGAACAAGATGTTTTGTGAAGCTAGATCATTGCGCAATAAACAAAGTCATAGGAAGCGTTCAGAAAGGTATATTGGAAATGAAATCGGTGAAAATGGTCATAAATAGAAAAAAATAGATCATTTGAGCGCAACGTTGGTATTGACTAGATGTGCTGGGGTGTGAGCCATGTCATCTTCCTGGTGCTCCGTAATACTACTTTTGCTATGAAATATTGGTGTGCTGAGAAAATAAAGTGATAAAACTAATCTTCATTTTTCTCACGATCCTTACGTATAGTTTATGACTCATATATGACGCAATGTAATTCTATTATCTTTGGATTATACATTCTAAATAATGGCTTATGTTTCCCCCAGATAACCTTAATATACCAATGGCGTGCATAAAAATATAAGTATTAATCACATGTAAATACAGTCTATTGTTTATATTGCAAGTAAAAGTTACTATTTTTTCTTTAATAGAATTGTTCTTAATTCTTGTCGATCATTATTCATTTTAATTGCTCATATTCATATTAATTTATTTTATATTTTTCATAATCACGCTAAATGGTTTAGTAGTTCGAAAGAATCCAGGTACAGATTCAAATTCTGATACAATCTGGATCAAACCGAACAGAAAACTGCTGAAATATGTTGGTTATAAAAAGGAAGAGTGTATAAATGTGCCAATGTTTCCTTTTTCCCAACCTGGAATGGATATATATTCACTCTTCTCACATTTCCATTTTGATTGTCCTTTTTTAGTTATTGGTCAGATTTAGAAAGAAATCGCTCCGCCCAAAAATCGTTACAAGTTTTGCCCCACGTCTTCTCGTCGTGGTGAATGAAATGCAAGTATTACAAATTTGGTTGAATCTAAGCATTTTTAGGGATAAAGTAGCCCTGGATTTCGATATCGGCCTTGGCACGGTATGGGCGACCCCATCAGCGATCACTAAAGAGTGGCGGAGTGCGTACATCATCGATTAAGGCTTGTGTATAGGGCATTCTACAATTTAAAAAAAAATGGGTAAAATTAAAGGTTATACCTATATTCATATCAAGCTGTAGAGCCAGATCGGGACCTACCTTTTCCTATCAGCAAGGACAACTCCCCTTAAATTTTCGTCTGTCGCCATTTTAATTTCACTCTGAAGCTTGGCCTGGGCTTCTTGGTACTTGGATAAGTAGAACATTGTCCACGAGAGAGATTGCTAATTGTGGTGTCGCTTCCAGCGAAGAACACGTCAAACAAAGTGTTAACCAATTGCCGTTCTGCTAACTCCCCGTAAAAATGTGAGTTTTGATCGTCTGTCGATTTTTTTCATTTTAGACAGGTACACGTCAATAAAATCAATGGAACCATTAAAATGTCAGTTATAATTAATTAATAATGTTGTTTTTATACAAAATCTGATGATAACCGTCATCATATTTACCGCATGTGATCCTCCTGAAAACCTTCCCTGTGTTCCTCATTAACCTGAGCTCCCAACATTATCAAAAGAGAATCCAAAAACTTTCTGATCCTTCGATATCGAGACAGCTCGGGTATAACATTTCCCAGAAATGGAAAGAACATCAAAAGACCACTTCCTGAAACTGCGTCATTGAAATTGATTTATTTAACGTTTCAATTGTATCAAGCAATATGCCCGTTCTCCCTACAAGAAACCTTTTTTGACTTTGCCACCATTTGCTCAGGCTTACAATCAAATAATAATATAATGAGGAATTATTCATACATTATAATTCATCCCTAGAGGAATGAATCTCAGTTTAGCTTTTCTTACCTGAATCCCTCCGTAGGCAAATCTAGCATTTCTGGATCGTCTTGCTTGAAGAATCTTTTCGACGTGAGAATTCTCCACAGTTAGTTGATACCGGAAGTCTGAAAACATTGTCCAAGCATGTTAAGGGAGCACCCTCCTTTTTTCCCAGCGTTTCCAACAGTTCATCTAATTCTTCCACAATCAACTGTTCCATGGAAGATTTTCCAAATCCAAAATTCCGTAGGTGCCGCAAAAGGAAGCGTCTGTGAAACTCCCAGAACAATCCCCCTGAAGGAATGTCTTTCCGGTTAAAGTGGGATTATTGAATAGCTCTTTTGACAGTTTGGAATTTGACACGATAATCATTCTGCAATATTTAAAATACAATTACGACTTATTTTTCAAGAAAAATCTTTAACACAATTAATTTTTCTCACTCTCACAGTTGTCCTCCCAAATTAAGCTGTTAAATATCTCCAAACTTTTCACTCCACTTGGTAAACGGTTGCGTCTCGACTTTGTTCA
Source organism: Zhuqinia jingwanae (assembly GCA_027744095.1). Classification (NCBI taxonomy): domain Eukaryota; kingdom Metazoa; phylum Arthropoda; class Collembola; order Entomobryomorpha; family Paronellidae; genus Zhuqinia; species Zhuqinia jingwanae. The sequence continues at coordinate 949 of JAHZNC010006806.1, read as the reverse complement.
TTTGATAGATATTTCCGATAATTGGAAGACCTTTTGGACCTGGAATCTCTTTTAAATATTTTCCTTATTTGCTTCCTCGTTGGAACAGCCATGATATCAGTAAAGTAACGGCGGTCACCACCAAGAAAGCGCCAGCCAAAGTGCAATTTTCCATATTTATATTTTCACTGAAATTCCATGGAAAAGAATATAATAAACTTTATTTGGAGACGCGCTATTATAAAACAGAGACAAAATTAAAAGTATAAACGCAAAAATTATTGTAAATAAAATATTTCGTCCATGGGGATATCCGAGGGTATTGTTCCGAGGAGGCTGGCGACGTTGCCTCTCTGAATTGCAATTCCAATCCTCTGTGGAATATAATGGTCTCCAATAGAATGGTCTCCAGATTTATTTTTGGGAGCTGGGGTGATGCCAACGCCAGATACTATTGAAATGCTAGGAAATAGATGAAGAAAATTGTAGTATTTTGGACAAAATTTTAGTCCAATAAAAATTTAACTGCGAGGTTCAAGTCGAGGTTTGATTGTTTGATAACATCAAGGCCCTAGATAGGTATATCTGTATCATTGGACCTCCATACAGGTCAGTCATGTTCCATGGAAACAGCTTGGTGGAGGCGAGATCCTCCTCCAGTGGCTGGACGTCTCATCAAACAAGTACCCGTCATTCCAGCAACCTTCGAATTAGAAAACTTTAAAATATGGAATAAATTGAAATTGAGACAATTTTACTGTTGGATCGCATATTGTCATTGCCCAGTTAAATAATCAACTACTTTTTAAAAAAATCAATAGCTGATATTATGTTTAAAAAATCCAAAAAGTAAAGTAAGTGTTAAAAAAATTGTCCGTGATGAAAACTGGACAATGGCAATATCCAACCCAGAATTCAAATTGTCTCAATTTCAATTTATTCCATATTTTAAAGTTTTCTAAGAGACGTC
>JAHZNC010006805.1:0-10757 GCA_027744095.1 Zhuqinia jingwanae | reverse complement strand
CATACATAAACAAGTCTCAACAAGACGAGACGACCATGCATTCATAACATACAAAAATGGCGGTGTGTTCACTCAATGACAAAACATAAAGGACAAATTTTGTGTCTGCTACACTTTCATTTTCATGCAAGCTCTCTAGCCTATTTTCATCATTATCATCACATCATGATTTGGGTCACCCTTTCCCAAAATATAACCAAAAAACTACATAAATGAACACAGTTAAATTCCTTTGCTTTTCTTATAGCCCACTATCTCTCTTCCCAATCGCAATCATCTATACCTTACTCCTTCCACTTTAAACCCAGCTTTTATATTGCTACATATTCGCATCATAATATTACCCTGGTCGCTAACTTATGTTGCGATTCATTGTTATTCGAGAACATACGGTATACTTATATGCATCTAATTTGGAAAATGCACCCTGCTTGTTGTTGTTGATATTTGCACGCCATAAATAAAACCCCAATTCCTTATTCATTCAGCATTTCTTCTTCTTCTTCTTGTCGTGCACTGCCAAGCGCAGCGTGTTGCCAGTCACAATGCACATTATCGACATGTGGCAAAAAAAGTTTCTCATTCCATTTTGTTGTATCAAAGTCACTTTTTTATTTCCTTTGCGAAGGAAAGCGACTACAATTATTATTCTGATTTACAAGCTAAACCTGAACATGACTCTCTCTCTCCGTATTTCTTTTCCCTTTGTGATAATTTTAGAACCATTAAATTTCCCGAATTGCTTGTAACAATTATAATTTTCAATTTAATTATACTACGATTTTGTTAGTACAAGGTATTATGTACGGTTGTAATTATAGAGAAGAAGTAGAAATATGTATGTGCCCTTGCGGCACCTATACATATTTATGATATGATCACCATCACACACACACACACACCACTACCTTTTTTCCATCATGCACTTCTCTCTCTCTCTCTCTCTCTCTCTCTCTCTCTTCATCAACCCATTTTCTCTTTGGATAAAATAAATAATATTGAGTAGAAAGAAAGGAGAGAAAAAAGAGTTTGATAAAAATTGTAAATGAAAGAGAGTAAATGTGTATGCATTGTTCACTCAATGAGTGAGAACAATTTTTTTTTCTCCTTTTCATTATGATTATTAAGTAGCGTAAGTTGATTTATAATATTGTCAATTCTGTCCGTCTGTCTGTCCGTTCGCGCTCTAACTTTCGAAGGAGTCATCTGATAGTCTTCAAATTTGGTATACGGATTCCTTACGACAAGGGCTACGTTGCCAATGAAAATCATAATTTTTCAAAATTTTGATTTTTTTAATTGTCGAAATGGATGTAATGTAATACGCTGATTATGAATATAAAGTCAAAATTAAAAATTTTTTTTTTTTGAATTTTCTAAAAAAAAATTTATTGTTGAAATGGATGATGTTTAATACGCTGATTACGAATATGAAGTCGAAATCGTTGAAACAGCTTACGCTACTTCTATACATTGGTTGTTCCGGTTTATTATAATACAGTTTTTGCACGTTTTTTGCCTCACTCCTTGTCTCCTACTTCTTTCTTTTCTCTGCGGCTCTTATGAAATTGGATGAAGGAGAAAAGGGGAATGAGTATGGAATTGCAGTGGTACTAGTAGTAGTAATGCTATTATTATTACTACTATCGGTTCTCCATGCCGAACAGGATTTTACTAGAGCAGCAAAAAAATATATGGAACAGATCCCATACTTTTTTCACTCTTTGTTTCACAGCAGCAGAGGAAAACAGGAGAACAGGAGTGGAGCAGCAAGAGGAGTAGCAAAGCTGATGGTTTTTCTTTTATTATTATTATTAATATTATTATTATTAATATTATTATTATTAATATTATTATTATTAGAGGATGGGAGTATCACATAAACTGTGATGCCAGGAGCAGCAGTGTCACATAACAACAAGGTTCCCTCATGCATGCATAACAGCTCAACCGTTGAGTCTGTGTGTCGCAGGAGGAACAAAATGAACGCTCCTTTTTTCGTCCCTTGCCATTCATTTCACCTAGCTGGAGAAAAAAAATGTAGAGAAAATATGTACACAATTACCAGTTATCTAATACTAATAAAAATCTATTATGAATACACAGAGCAGATTGTAGCACAATTATTATTATGCTTTCTTTTAAGAAAGTTTGAGAAATGAGGAAGAGTAGTAGAAGAAGTAGTAGTGTGAGCATGTGTACTCTCTGTACGTACGCCCAGTTACATGCTCCACTTTCCTCTCTTTTTTTAAACAGGCTATTCTTTTGCGAGTGTTGTACTTATGTTTGTAATTGCTTACCTTCAAACATGACTCTTTCTTTCTTACTTTCCTCTCTTTCTTTCCATCTCTTTATTTCCTCATTCATTTATTCATTCAAATCTTGCGCTAAAAAAAGGGGAAATAATATAAAAAATACTTATCAAACTGAAACATCGCACACACATATATATCGATACCAGTTTTTTCTGCTGGTATTATTGCCAGCAGCTGCATAATACAAAATGGTTTCTCTGCATCTTATGTACTTTTTTTGAGAGAGTTGAATGGAGTACCCTGGAATAAATGACGACGATATAGTAGACTCCTGTTGTGTGTACTTTCTGTAGCAGTAGTCGTCCGGTACTGGATATTATTTCAAATCCCACGGCTAATTCTCTTGATTTCAAGTACATTACTTTGATTGGAATTGGGCTAGTCAACAAAAAATCTAGGTATGTAGCCAGCACTACAGCAGATGATAATAAATACTCAACAGAAAACACATTTTGAGAGAGAAAAGGGGAGAGTAGGAGTGCAAAGGCCACTTGTACACTCCATATTCCCAGATTCCATTTCTTGTTCATTTTTTCCCCATCTCTCTCACGACAACCTCGGAAGAACAAGGACACAATTTTCTTTTTTCTTATCTCTCCATCACCCCCAACATTTTCACGTGAATGTTTTTTCTCTTTCTTTCTTTCTTTCTTTCTTGTGTGTGTACAGGAAGCGCGATACACATATTAACTCTAAGAGAGAGTTTTATTATTGTGGTGGTATATTGGTGCTCCGGGAAGGAAAACAAAAATAAAAGAGCAACAAGAGCAAAAGAAAATGGCACACATGCATAATAATGTTTAACGTGCATGTCTATAATCTTTAGAACGAGAGATGAAATTCGGCGATAGGCGAGCCTTTTGCACGTATCCTTTTGTTGTCCTAATGCTCCTGCTAATGATCACTCTTCCGTGTAATATGCGTTATCTCAACACAGATATCTTTTTTATACTTCTCTCCTATTAGATATACAATGCTACCAACAGCCAAATCCCAGTTACAATTTTTTTAGGGATGATGGTGCACACACACACACAATCACACAACGACCATGTTGTTCCTCTTGTTATTATCCTTTACAAGCCCTCCAGCTATAAAAAAAAACTATATGTATTGACGACGTAGTATATTAGCAGCAGCAGGAGCAGCAGCACATACATTCATTCAGCATTTGTTTCATGTTAGTAGTTAAATACATTGTTTCAATCCATGAGAACAAAGCACTAACTTGTTATATGGCCACATCCACCATCCAACATACTTGATAGTAGTCCCAACGTTTTCCTTCTCTTTTTTGTACAACATGCAAAACTGAATGCGAGAATACTTCCACTTGAGCCTTTCTTTCTTTATGCTACTACCAAAACAAGAGTGAAAAAAAGTTGAAAAAAATTGTGATGGGAAGTAGCGAATAGGAATGAGTTGTTCTCTCTCTGGTTGTATAAGAGGGAGCTGGCAGCCTATTGTTAGTCTACTAGACAATGTTGAATGTGTGTGTGTGTGTGTGTGTGTTTATTCCCTTCATACAATAACAGTCAAGTAGACGACTTTATTTCCACTTTCACGCTGGAAAATCGACTGCTGCTGCTGCTGCTGCCTTTGTTGCCCCTACAAACTGGAATGGATGCATATAATATCATGTGCATTCTCATTGTCGCTTATGTAGATGTCCCCTCACAATAGTCTTTCCTCCACAGGGGCAATTCTTTCGCCTTCTTCGCCAGATATTATGTTACATTACTCGTATAAAAAAGAAGGAAAGACAGTAATGGTGGTGGTGCTAGTAGTGCTAGTGGCAATGGCAATACAAATCTAAACAGATAGGGAATTGAAGAAGAAAAAATGGGACTGATGACGATGATACATGCTCATACTAGCACTCTGCACATATAGCCATCTTCTGCGCCTCTATCAAAGTTTATAGCGTATGAATCGGAAAGGATTTGAGATCGTGTTTCCTTATATATTCCTTTCATATAGTTATGTGTGTGTGATTGCTTCATTCTCCAGCTTTCCAGGGAGCACAATATACCGCCAGAATGCTAGCAAAAAAAGGAAGACAAAAAAATTGGTGCTGCTGCGGCTAGAAAAGAAATAGTGTCCCGCTACAAAGCTGACTCTCCAGTAATAATAATACTTTACTGTCTACTTTCTATTATTTCACAAGCAAGATTTCCCCCCGTCTTATTCTCCTTTCTTTCCTTGCGAAAATAGTTTGAAAGCTGCATGTGGCCTCTCATCCTAACTCTCTATTGACTTGGCAAGAGCATATTATTACATAGCCCCGCACACACACACTTTTACCATTTGCCCATTCTCTTGCAAACATTACAATGATATATTATGTAGCAGCCATATCAAACATTATATATTTATGGATTGTGCAATCTATGTATATCTAGGAGTCTAGAATTGCCACAAGCAAGGAGAGAGAGGGAGAGAGGGTAGCAGATGGGTGAATGGATGATCATCATCACCCCCATCATCATCATCTGTGTGTTTATAATGATGACCATGATTCGGGGGAGGTAGACCTAGCACTTTCACCTCATCTTCTTTTTCTTCCAAAAAAGGAAAAGGGAGAAAGAGCGATTGATCTTTTACTCATCTCCTTTTTCCTCCATTTTTGTGTGGAGGAGAGGGAGGAAGATACCCATGGGAGTGAATCAGTAACACAATACAGTTTTGGGTAGAAAAAATCACAAAAGAAACACCAATGCTTTGGTGAATTTGCATGATGATGACGACTATATGGACGGGTTGAAGAAGGGAGGAAAAAAGAGATGCAAAATCAGAGCATCAAAAAAGTATAGAGAGGAAACCATAATATCTTTTTTTTCTTTGTGTCCTATTATCCTTTCAACTTTTCATCTTTTCAATGGACAACTGCTACAAAAAAATTCAATGTTGCTCCTACTTCACTTTTGATGTTTTTTCCCTTCTCTCTCATCTGCTCTCCTATCTGTGAAATGATGAAAGGTTTAAAAAAAAGCAAACCTCTCTGCATATTATCCTGTTTCCCGTTTTCTTGTCACCGTCTTTACATTTTTTTGTGTCAAGATTTTTGGGAACATCAAGGAATGCATTTGAACTGGAATACTATCAGCAGAGTACTTTATATATTTTATGCACACATACTTTATTGGGATTTCCAGATAACACGTCCAAACACAGGACGGGAATTGTGTTGAAGACGAAAGACAAGAAAAAAACATGGTGATGATGATGATGATGATGGGACAAGGAGGACGTCAACCAGAAAGAAGAACAAGTGGAGAAGATGATGATGATAGGGTTGAGTGAGGGGAGTGATTGATCCTAATCCATTGCTTCCACACATTAGATTCTCCATATATTATTCCTCTCTCTCTCTCTCTCTCTCTCTTTTATGATGTATGTTTATATAAGCGTAGTTGTCAGTGCTACTCATTTGTTTGTTGTAGTACAACGACCGTACATACCTACTTATCATCTGAATCAATCACTTTTCCCGACTTGTGAGAAGGGAAAAGATTTGTTTGCCCCCTTGGAGAATGCTGACACCACCAGTCATCTACAGGAAGGTCATCAACATCGCACAATGGTTCAATGCTCACCAATCTTTTGCATCTTTTTTATGTATTTTTTCCCTTGTTACACACAAGTGCTTTCACACAACTATCATATCCTTGGCTATTACTACTACTCATCTTCTATTTTTACTGGTATAGCATGATGATCATGATGAAAACTGGTTTAGTGGAAGAAGAAGAGAGAAAGTAAAGTATGAAGATGATGATATGAGTAAGCAGGCATCCTCGACAGTCTGGGCGAACAGGAAGCATGAAAATGGACATGTAGATGTGTAGAGATATTATGTAGCCAGTCATCCATCCAACTTCACACATCACCACTTGAACTTTTTTACACGATGAACAGCAGTAAGTACGCAGCATAAAGTAAATCTCTTTTTCACTTTTTGTCCCTTTCAATTTCTTCTATTTTTACGTCTATTTTCTCTACAGAAACATTATTATCATATCACTCTACAACACACATACATTCATACACTTACACTATAGCCAACAAGTTTCTTTTTCGACAAGAAATAACTTGTATTATTTTTATAATACTTTCTCCATCTATTTCTCTACTTAAATGTCTCTCTGTGAAGTTTTTTCTTCTTCTTCTTCTTCTTGTGTGTGATGTGGATATGATATGTCTCTCTCTCTCTCTGTGCTAAAGGATGACTCTCTGACGAGGAGAAAAAAGCTTAAAAAAGAAGAATTCTAATAAAACTTATGGTTCATTCACAGAGTAAAAAAACAAGTGAGGAGAGGGAAAGTCGTAGCAGGTGGTGCATCCGTCTATCCATCTTCTCTGCTGCTGCTACTGCTGCTACTACTTGTGCTTGTGTTATGCTGCTCTACTTTTTTTAAACTCAAATGATGATGGCAAGATGTAACTGGTAACTGGTCATGTGTATGAAACGAAATATTATTTGGCTTGTGAGTGTCTTGTATATCATATCATATATGTATATCGACGAATGAAGAAGATGCTATCATGATGATGATGATCATTTCACTAGCGATCATACATACCCACATGCGTGCATACCTACGTAGGTAGAAAATGTAGTAATGTTGCTAGTGATATATACACATTTTTTCCTACATTTATTGTCAGTATTATTACCTTTATAGGATGTCATGTACTTTTTTCTTCTCTCTCACTCAGATAGATAGTGACTCAGAAAGTTTGTCAAGAGTTGAGAGGAAAGAATCAGAAAAAAAGTTGAGTTGTAGTAGTATTCCGCGATCTAGCTGCCACTGCTGATGTTCCCTGTCACTCGATATTATCTAGTGCTGTCAACTGGCCAATTGCTTCTTTCTCCTTCTTTTACCATCCCATTTCTTCAGCATTCCACCACCACAGAATGCAAAGGTGTGTCTAGTCTGCGTGCATATCCTACTACATGCGCTCTACAACAGCCGCAATAGGTAAAAAACACATCACTTCACTTTTTCAAACTGAAACCTCTTTTGTTTGAGGTCACTAATGTCACCTGGGAGAATATTTCTGATGTCGTCGTTGTCGACTGACACATCAACTTGTGCCAATACTAAATCCAAATCCACATCTCCTCCATCTTTTTCCAATTTTTTTTTTTCATTTTATAACTTAGCTACTCCTATGCTCCTACTTCTACTGACACTACTGCAACTGCTTTGCTGGAAGCAAAAATAATAATAATATATTTCATATTACGGCATGATCCTATCACTCACATGACTCAAGACACAAAATAAAACAGACGCAAAAAATTACAATTTTATTCAACCTACAAACCATATACCACAGAGCAACACAATTTTTTTCTCTTCTGATTGCATGAGTGAAATTTGAAAAAAAGGGAAAAAGCAATCCATTCGACGGGGAGCAAAAAAAACCTCCTCCCTCAATTTCCAACCTCATTCCACTTCTTGGTTTCTTCCTTTGTCCAATTTCCTTTCCTTACTTTCCATTTGTCTTTTTGATAAAAACAAATATAAAAAGGAAAGATGGTAAAGAAACTGTTTTTTTTCTTCTCTTTAAAAATTACTAATTTTCCCAATTCCCTTGCCTACGCAACTCTTTCATTGCATAAACGTAAATCCTGATCGCATCATGGTGAGTAGACAGCTGATGACGCCATTGATGTCATTTTTTAAAAAAATAATGTATTTCAAGTAGCATTACATTTTATTCGATCACTTTTATTTTTTGTGTAAAGAAAACAAGGAAATGGGCTGCACATGGTTATAAAAATACTTGAAATAAAATAGAATGGGATGATGATGATGAAGGAGAAGAAGAAGAGAGGGAGCGTGTTGAGTTGAAAGAATGAGTTTATGGGTTCACTCTGGCAATAAGGATGTCGTATGATGATGTATTGATAATATATCCCTCTATCCTATATAGCTTCCTTCCTCCCAGTAATAACCTCCATTTTAGCCCTCTTTCCCAACTTGCAATGCAATTTTGAACCAAATGATAGTCGATTACCCTTTTTAAACTGGCCCGAGAAAAAAAACCTGGAGTTTTTTTCTACAAACAAAAATGTGTTTCGTATACTCTTTCACTCAATTTATTATTGCTCTCTCACTATTTTCAGTAGCTCACACGTTTCCGGAAAGAGTGTAATATTATTGGGCCATTACGTTTTATGTAATCAAATTTTTATTTATGCACCAAAAATATATTGGTATCTTGTTGTCTGCCTGCCTGCATATATGATTGTTTTTGAGATGTCGTTCTCCCCTTTCCTCATATGATACACTCAGTAATAATGTAGCACAATCTAATATTGCCACCGCACAAAATTATTATTACCATTAGAATTTAGAGTAGCATATTATCTTCCATTCTTCTTCCGCTTCCTTATTTCCACCTATTCTACTCGCATACACTTGGCAAAAACAAAATGTATTCTAAATTCAAAAGTCGACTTATTACCAGCCACTTTTATTTTGTGTTTATTTTCATCGATATCCCTTCTCTTTTAAAATAGGTGCTAGTAAAAGGCAATATTAGCAAAATTGGGGGAAAGGGGCATTATGGAAACAAAAAAGCTAAACCCTTAAATTAATTTTCTCATTCAGTTTAATACCTGCTTGTAAATAATCCCTGCGTATTTGTTGTCAGCTCAACTTGAACTACGTAATAAGAGAAAGGGACACGTCCCTTAACATAATACCCACAAATTCTTTTAATGCCCCGATTCAAAAATTATTTTACTCGTTTCACATATTCTTATAAAGCTTCCTGATTTACAAAAATTAAGAGCCGTCGTCAAAGATCCTGTTTCTTTAATTTTGTAGGGAACTAAACCACATGTAAATAGGACAAGGAAGAGCAAACAATGATATATAAATCTCTGCTATTTGGAATAATACGTGGAGCCAATGTGTCACATTTTCATGAAAATGTGAGCCATACATTATTAGATGAAGTGAGACATTGAACTACACACATACATCCGGGTTGGTTGGTCATATGCGTCAAGTGGTTTTGCACAATTATGTAGAACTGGAGTCGTTGATGCGCGAAATATTATTCAAATAATGTTTTTGCTAGCCCTGGAGTTAGTGCTGTGATCCTTGAACAGTTTCTACAAGTGGCTATACCTATACATATCAGATCACGTAAAGATGGTCATGCAAATGGATTTAATGGAGTCATGAAAGAAATCCTGGTATGACACTTGTTTCTTTTTTTTCTAAATACAACATAGAGATCTCATTAGCTAACTAGCAAAGGGTTGCGGCTGAGTGGTGCTATTGCTTACACACGAAAATTTCCCATATTTATTGTACCAGTTTACTTTGACTATTTTCATACCCACTGCTTTTTACCATATTGACCATCCATCCATCCATCAAGTACATAATATTACATTAGCTTTCAAAACGTCTTCCCATAAAACACGCATAAAAGATTTTCAGGATTGAAAAGCTAAATACTCCTCATCTGGAAGGTTATCCATCTGATTATTATTATTAATTATTCTCTTTAAAATAATTGCTTGTTACATTTTGGAATTTGAAAAAGATCAAGCAAGCATATATACTTGATCTTCTTTTTAATTAGCATTCATTATTTTAATGTTTTCTGAATTGGATTTCTGATTGTATTTATCCTGAAGTAGAGTATGACAACTGATTTTTTATTTTAAATTACTAACAACCCCTTCACATTTATTTTGACAGTTGGTAAATTTAATTTTATAATGGTATGTTCTTGTGGAAAGGCGAGTGTTGAGTGATGAGTTTGAACTTCGAAAGGTCACAATGTTGTTTCCACGTCGTTTTTACCTTTTTAACTAGGAATCGGTTTTCATGCAGTACTTTTATATCTTATTCCTGGAGTAATAGTACCATACATTGATGTTCTTCAGTGATTTTACACCAGGATCGATATACAACCTATATTATACTTTCTTTATTCAACCACCCAATATTAGCTAAGTTTACCCTACCCTCTTACCAACTATTACCCTATTAGGTTGCTAAAGTTAAAAGGATGGGATCACTGTGCCAATAATGAAGTCACAAATATATCCTTGGCTTGTTTTCTCCGATTAAAAACAACCTTTACACAAACAACTCTTTTTACCATGTTCCCCTTTTTAAATCAACAACAAAGTGATATGCAAATCATTGTCCTTTTTATCAAACTGGCTGAAGAGATACATGCCTTTTCTAACTAAATTTATTCATAAGTTATATTCTTTGAAAGTTCATTGTCACGGCATGGTGGAAACTGCTTTCTCCTTTCATATCTCTTGGTTTGCTTAAAATAGTGTGTAATCAATTAAATATTAAATTTAGGTGGTGTGATGGGTAGAATGGAGGTATGGGTAACAGATAAGCAACGGCTGGGCTTATCCGCGATATCTCGGAAACCATAAGGAATTTTGGA